>JBCEWC010007227.1:0-21726 GCA_038996855.1 Solanum aculeatissimum | reverse complement strand
CCTCATTTCACTATGTGTTAATTCAAATCGAAAGATATTGACACTTAAGTACATGTTCCTTCCTTTTGCCCAAATTTGTTCTTACTTTCTATCTTTGCATTAGTGGGGGATTGTTGGATTAATATTATGTGAATAATTCTATACACATTAATTAGTGTAATGCAAAGGAAAAAAGAAAGAGAAAGTAAAATACGTTATAAAGGAAAAATATTTCTATTCCAAAATAATTGAAAGAGTTTTGAAGAATGTGATGTAATGACCTTTATTGCCATTTACATTTTCAATACGTTTCTCAAATTTATTCTTTTCTTTACTATAACTCCTTTTGAATTCCTACATAAAAAGGGTGTTTGGTGAACATAAAGACACACCAAAAACAAAAGAGAAAAAAAATCTCCTTTCTTCTTCTTGAACATTTTTTTTGGGCAACCTCCAACTTTCAGTCACGAGTGCATGTGTTTGAGAGTAACTGTGGAACCTTGGGAAGCGACCGGCTAGAGCGATTTGCACCGGAGTCGAGCCTAAATTGCTTTCAAGGCAGTGACTTGCCACGACATAGTGTTTGTGATAAGTTATTCAATTCTAGTCTAATATCAATATTGTAATATTTTTCCAACAAGAACAAAGGGTAGAATCTTGCCCTTTTACTTATTACTAGGTTTACCGCACGTGCGTTGCATGTGGATACCTAATCTTGAGAATTATATTACCGTTAAATAGTGTCCATAAAATATAATTGAATAGTTGTAAAGGATAATTAAGGCTCACCAAATATAGGTTTGTAATTATATTTTATTTTGTTGATTAATTGGTTGTGTTATGGTTGCTCTATTTTGTGTGGTTGTAAGGCATTAACTGAAGAATGTCACAGATTTTGAAGTATGTTTTGCAAAAAAAGAATCAAATTTGATGCAGATAATCTTTTCACTAAGGAAAAATAAATAACAGAGTGAAGAAGAAGATAGGTTATAGTAGGACAAACTGTTTGACGCGATGGATGTAAAAGGGCTGACTTGTTCTTCTTTTGCAGAAATTGGATGTTTGCAGAATAGTGTCATCTTCGTTGGATGAATAGTTTTAAAGGGTGTAAAACGATGAGTTGCATAATAGAAATAACTTAGTGTTAGTTGTAAATTATTTTGGTAGACAGTATATAATGTTGATCAGAGAAAGAGCAATTCAACATGCTAGGGTTCAATCCAAATTCACGTTCTACTGTTGTGACTGAGAATTTGGAAATAATGTTGGTGTGATACATGCGATGATCTCTGCACATGTGGCCTGTGGAGTTATACACCAGTTAGTGATAGGGGTAATGATGTCACATGTGGGTATGTGCATCAAGGAACAATGAGCTCTTTGGATCACTATGTTAGTTTCATCGATGTGAAGCTACCAATATGTCAATTTACCGACTTGTTGATGAGACTAAATCAAAATTTTGAGACTTTAAATGAGTATATTACCTAGAGTCGGATGTCTTTACTCATTATCTTTGATACCTAGTCAGAAAAGATACAGCAGGGAGAACACTAATTATTTTTATAAACGAAACTCAACACTTAGTGGTTCCTTATCAGGAGCTATTAGACAATTCTGGTAAGAGAGAGGCTATTAGATGTGTTCTTTCCAAATGGATCTTAAGATTGCATTACTCTTAAGCTTCCATCTCAACATGCCTACTTGTTCTTAAGGCTATAGATATTTTCCTGTTCCATTTGCTGCCTAAAAATTGATTAGGAGATAAGGTGATACATTGAGTTTGAGTGGAGGTCAAATCATATGTAGGTTTTCTTTAATTTTTAAAGGTAAAATTTAGCTAGTCGCCTTGGTGATTATGTGAAGCCACTTGTGAAATATCCTTTTTCTTTTCCTTCTTGACTAATTGTCGCATGTTTGAGTAATAAGCAGGCTTCATTTATTATATTTCTCTTTCTTGTGCTACAAACAGGGCTTTAGAAAGGTTGATTCGGATCTCTGGAAAGTTTCTAATGATGGATTCATAAGAGGTCAAAAGCATCTGCTTAGAAATATTAGCAGGCGCAGGCCTCATCATAGATAGAGTCAGCAGCAACAGCATGGTCAGAGTGCATCGGTTGGGGCTTGTGTCAAGGTTGGAAAGTTTCAAAGGTGAAGAGAGAAATGCACCACCAACTATTATGCCAATCTCCATTTCTGAAATCTGCAAAGCAAAACAAGGAAACACAATGATTTCTTAAGCATTTTCAGAAAATAAATGTTTCTATCTCCAACGACTAACAACTTCATTTTTCCAGTTGAATGGTAAAAGTAATATGTAATCAAGATGATATTTCTCTCTTTTTTGCTAGTGGTCTTACTTGTAATTAGTACTACTATGTTTTAGCTAAGTCTACAGCTGACAGCCATAGGAAAAAAAAGTAGCAAAACACTGGTTTCTTATCTATTCATTACTTTCTCAATTCAACAATTGAAGCCAAAGGATAAGGGTGTGTTAGCAATAGATTCAACAGAAAAAAGGTCGTTTGGTATAGTGTATAAGATAAATGTTAAATCTAAAAAATAAATAGCTTAGAGGATCACTAAATTTTCACAATGGAAATAAACCATGTCAGCAAAAGTTTGATATAAGGAAATCCCAAGACTAATGTTTTGCATGTGGAAGTAACCCTGCTGGGCAGGGGAGAATATTGAGACTTGGACATAACTAAAAGATCATCCTAGCTCAAGAGCAGTCATCTAGATCAAGCAACACTTAGAGCTTCATATTATTGAGAAAATGACTCTAGATAGGACGGAGTGGAGAGTGTGCATTTGGGTAGAGGAGCAATAGGGTGGAGGGTTGTCTTACCTTGAAAAAGTTTAGGCTGGTTAGTGCTTGTTGCAAAAAATTTGACTGATAGTATATAAAGTGTGTAAAACTGTATGTGACAAGATCTCTTCATCAAGCAATATTATTGCTCGGAAAGTGGCTTCATGCCTTGTAAGGTATAACTGATTATTTCAATCGTCATGTGTGTTGTCGCTGCATGGTTAAAGAAACTGTAATGCACTTGCTGGAATAGTTGTAATCTGTACATAAATATGAGTGGGGAAGAATAGTTTGTGACTCATAGTGAATTGTTATAATCTATACACAAGCACAAGTGTCTAAAAGATGGTGTAGAACTTGCACGACCTATAGATTTGTCTATAGTAGAACCAAGTTTGCAGACTTATTTCTATGTGAAAAAGCAAAATAGAGACACTAATATTTATCGTGAAAAACACCCGTAGAGACCCAGACTTGATGGACCCATCTACGAGTCGTAGAAGCATCTACGGGCCATAGAATGGGCTCATAGAATCAATCCAGAAACTCCAAATTTTGCCCAGAAGTCTACGAATGGGTTCCTACAGGCCGTGGAATCTTCTACGGGCCGTAAATGGACCCGTGGATGACTTTGACAGCATTTTAAGAAGGATTATTTCGGTCTTTTTCTACCTTTTTAAAGCCTAAACTTGACGAATTTACATCTATTTAAGTCTCTAAACATAACTATTCAACCTATTTATGCTCAAAACCTATCTCAAGACTTTGAACAAGGTTTCAAGAAGCAAAAAGCTAGAGTTTCAAGACAATCAAGTGTGTTCTTCAAAGTTCTTCAAAAATCTAAATCTCTTAGGTATGAAAGGCTACTCACAACGTTGGATTGAGTACATCCACGTGCCCCACATGTTGATTTCTTATAATTGAGTTTGAGTAGAGTTTTATCCTAATTCTTGAATTGATTTCTTGAGTTGTTTGTGTTCCTATTGGGTTTCTTGTACACAAAAGTGTATTAATGATCTTCATGGGTATGGTATTTGATTGGAGGCATATTTATGTCTTCATTCACATGAACCCTAATTGAGTACTATATTTGGTTTTATGTATTATTTCAAATTGAGATTTATGGTTGTTTTGAATGTTTTACAAAGATGATTTTTGAACATATTTTATTGAGTTTGCATGAACATGAGTTTTGAGCATAAATAATGAGTTGAGGAAAAGTCTTGAGGAGATGAGTCATGTTTTAATGACTTTTGCTGAAATGAGCATTTAGTCTAAACAATTGAGATAAGTTTTAATGAGACTTTTTAAAGGGAATATTTTGGTAGTATTGAGCACCGAGTTGGGTAAGAGGAGAACACCCCAGAACTACATTGCTCGCATAGGATAGTCGTGTAGTTAACTCTAGCGACTCTTGTCCCAAAAAGATGGACAAGGCTTGAGGATCCAAAAAGCAGAGGTGAGCGTCCTCACCTTGGCAAGTAATGGATGGGCAAACAACGACATTATTTTTGTTGTGCATCACCAACTATGGTGGTGTGAGTCTTGTCGGTTAGAGACACTCCCTAACTTTGTATAACTGATTTGGCATGAGTTGCATACTAGAGTTTCTTTTAGTAGCATTGTCTTACTATATAAATTAAATAATTTGGTGTGAGTTGCATGTTATTGAGTTTACTTTCAAAGCAGGACTTTACTCTTAAATTTGCATGATTTACTGAGTTGAATTGATTTTGAGTTGAGTTACTTGAGTTGAGTGTATTTGATAATATTTTTTACTTTCCAACCATTTTACATATCAATATATTTCATGCACTGACGTCTATTTGAACTGCATTATTTTATGATGCAGAGGCAGGTATTAGAGGTCATCAATAGGCGCATCGTTGAGGACTAGTCCCTATTCCAGACTCTGTGAGTCTCTTTGCTTTTGGAGGAGCCCTTCTTTTTATCTTTATTGAGTAGTATTTATTTTATTTGAGGTAGCCCAGAGCTTGTCTTAACACCTTCTAGATTGGATTAGAGGCTTCATAGACACTGAGTAGAGAGAGTTGATTGTTTTTATTTTCCAAACTTGACCATTGGAAATTATTTTATAAAAGCTTTACTTATCTATTTAATGTCTTTTCCTGAGCATTTTTCGATTGTTGAGCATGATATGACGATGAGACCAGGTGGTTCTCTTAGGGAATCAACAATGGTTCCTCAAGTGCCGGCCATGTCAAGGGTACCCTCTCGGGGCATGACAAACTTGGTATTAGAGAATAGAGTTCAAGTATCCTAGGGAGTCTATGAAGTCGTGTTTAGTAGAGTCTTGCTTATGGGTGTGTCGTGCACCATACTTTATAAGCAAGAGGCTATAGGACAATAGGAATTGTTACACTTTTTTCTTATTTTGATTCCTGCTACAGAGTTAAATTTTAGAAAAATCTCTCTTCTAAATTGTGTGTTACATGTTTGCAGACCATGCCTTTCAAATGCAGTATGGACTCGAGAAATGCCATCAACATCGAGGAGTTTGAGCCTACTACTCAGCTTGTTGCACATGCTTAATGGGTAGAAGAGGATAAGGAGAATGAGATGGAAGAACCTTGAAGCAAAAAGGTTGAGTCAATAGGACATGAGCATAGTAAGCATAAGCAAGGGAATGGAAATAGGTTCCCTTTTCTGTAGAGACCCTTGAGTTATGCGTCACCACTAGTGAGTGCACCCACACTTAATTCCAAATATAATCTGAGGCCAAGGAGAAACCAACCTTTTAAGATTCGGAACCCTTCATCCCGAAGAAGTATAGCTCGAGGCCCTAAAGGAAAGACACCATGTAGAGAGTTGGCAAACTCCATTTGGAGAAGTGTCAAATGGGCATTGACGACTGCTTTAAATGTGGCCAAGTGGGTCACTTTTAAAGGGATTTTCCATGGTGGGCCAATAGAGCTCAACCCTCTACCCTACCACTGCCAGTTAGAGAAACTTAGAGAGGTGCTACTTCTGGCACGAGTGAGGCCATAGACCAGTTGTGTCCTGTGGTAGTCGTCTAGATCAGAATAACACTCTAAGGCGTTATGGTGGGTATGATCTAAGTCCTTACTTTTGATTGTTATATGTTGATTATTTTTGGTGCCACCCCATCAGTTGTATCTCTTTATGTGGCTAACAGATTTGATAGAACTCTTGAGTGTCTTCTTGAACCTTTCAGTTTATCTACTCATATTGGTAATACTATTCTAGTTGAGAGGGTGTATAGAGATTGTTCTGTGCTAATTTATCATAGAGATGCCATGATAGACTTAGTTGAGCTAATCAAGAGGCACCCCAACCTCTCCTACCCGAAACTTGCTTTCAATGTTATCTATGAGGGGAAAAATTATGTCTCTAAGAAGTGTAATGTTAGCACCTAAGAGTGTGATTTGGGGTCTTGTAAACCATAAGTAAAATTATCATCATAGAGTTAGAAAGATGAAGAGACCAGATAGTAAGAGTATGGTTGATTGAGGCCTGTAACTAGAGTTTCGTGTCAATTAGGTAAGGTAAGGAATGAGATGATGTGCCAATTTCTGTACGTCTTGATGAAAGGGTAGTAAGTGTCGTCTGATTTTCATTATAAGGTATAGAGAAAGAGTTATTGTTCGGATGAGTTAGAGTGCCTCAGCCAAAAAAAAAAAAGAGGTTTATGTTAATATGTTTACACCCTGCATGTTGATAACCTGGGATGATTGAAAGTTAATGATTTTGATGTTGGTTGGATCCTATGAGCTAGTCTTCAGACCGTAAGTGATACTACGGGTCGTAGGTAAGCTCGTGGATTGAAACCAGTGAAAGTGAAAAGTTCAAGGACTTTTGGAAGTTGGCTTACGAGGTATCAAGATGGACCGTATAGGAAATCACAACCCGTAAAAAAGTTTGTAAAAAGGAGCCTTAAGGGAACCAAAATTTTTCTAAGTCTGTAACATCTCTAAGAGAGGACTTATGATTCGTATGAGAAATGACAAGTTGTCTTGTGTGTTCGTAGATTAGAAACTGCAATCCCAGTAGCTCAACTTTTGTGAAACATGTTTCTACGAGCCAAGTTACAGTTCGTAGGTTGAACCACAACCCATAGACTAGGTCTCGTGGATGGCTCTATCAATTTATAATGAAGAGTACAGAGTATTTTCAAAGTGATAAATCTAAACTAGGCTTATAATTCTAAAGGGAGATAGACATTATGAGAGTGATAATGTTAGTTGGGAGATTTGCTTTAACGGACTTGACATAGCGTGTGCCAGGAATTAAGGTGTCAACTTGCAACAAGTGAAATGCTATGAGTGATCATGTATATGACCTTTAGATGAAAATAGTAGATTGAGAATAAATCATTAAGTATGAAAAGGCTTAAGATATGTATTCGTGAATGTGTAAAGTTATGTGAGGCTCTAAGTTATGGCTTACTATGAGAACCTAGATAGTATATTTGAGTTGTCAATGTAGAGTGAGCTGATATAAGCATTCTTTATTGCCCTTAGTAGTTAGGTCGATGGGGATTTATGTTTAAATGATGATGAGGTAATAATCCAATAGTTCTTTAGTCATATAGTGGAGCTTAGGAGTTGAATATTAGTAGACTAAACAGAGAGGTTAGATGATAAGAGTTGTAGAAGTGATTACGTATGCCAATAAGAGTAATAAGTATAGGAAGATGCCCATAGAGCTAGAAGGAAGGTAAGAGCAACATCTCAAAGTTCTAATAGCGATTTTATATCTTTGAGTATAGGATAACAAGAGAGTTTAAGATGTTCTTATAGATAGTGATACCCCAATCGTGTGGAGACCTATGCTTATAGCTTAGTAAAGACAATCGGTTCGCAGACTTAGGGAGTGGACCTTTGAGCTAAGGGGAAGATGAGGGGTTAATAAACTAATGTGAGTCTTGATCTTTCGATAGTAATGAGTTGATCAGGATGAGACATTGACGCTTTTCTATCTCTTATATTCCTTATAGCTTGGTTAAGGCAATACTCTATTTTTGTCTTATGCATGAGCGTCATACCTATGATCTAGACCCATGCACCCGATGCCGATTCACATTCATGTTGAGATCAGAGGATGAGGAGTGACAATTATACCTTTATCTTATGAGATACGACTTGAGTTTCGTAGTATGTTCCATTTTGTAAATGTATGATAGGTCCTAAAAGGCTAATGAGATTGTACCACATTATGAACGCTCTCAGATCAAATTCCTTGAATGTATTATGCTTATGATCTTTTGCTCTTTTCTTCTTTGCAGCCTTAATAGTGATATTGGTGATAGAAGATGAGTTATTGTTGATGAGTAATGGTGGATGTTCCTCGATGTGATTACTATGATATTCTCCTTTCATTTAGATTATAGATATGAAGGAAAAGAGAGATGAGACCTTATGAAGTACAATAGATAGGTAAGAGTAGGTTACAGTGATTCTAGATAAGAATTCATACGATGATGAATGTAGAGGTGCTAAGTAAGCTTGATTATTCTTAGATATAGTCGAAGTGGTTAGTGTGATGGGCTTGAATGTGTAGTCACTATTATGTGAGTAATAGTGATAGGCTATTGACGACTTCTTGGTAAGGGTCTTGAGTAAGAGCAGTGGAGAGGACCAGTGATCTTTTAATGGAAATTCCTATGGAGGTATAGAACTTGAGTTTTGAGGATTAGTTTTGATGAGTATGGTCATCTTAGGAATAGTGCTTTAGGATTTAGAATTAGGCTTGAACGGAATGAGAGAATGTGGTTAGGCGTAAATTTGAATAAGGAACCATAAGCTTCAACTTATGGAGAGGAGTGCCATAAAAAGGAGCATACTTAAGATAAGGTGCAAAGCTTGAGAGTTATCCATAGAGTCTTATATATCGCGATGGTTCCATTCTCGAATTGGAGTTGATGACTTTCTTCTTGAGTTCTAATGATTGATTGTCAAGATGTTTAAATAATTTGAGTTAATTGAGTTTTGATATTCTATTTGTGCCTAATGGTGAGAATTTCTAAGGTAATATCTCTATTCTTGATCTGACCCAATTTGTCTATTCTGAGTTTGATATGTGACTATCTAAATTGGTTGATTGTGATTCATTGATATGATAGATTCTCGATTGTTATTTGTACCTTGAATTTATCCTTGGTTTGCTCATCATTCGAGGATGAATAATTCCAAGAGGGAGATATTGTAATACCCTATAACTCTATTCATATAATCTAAATTTTTTCGTTGTGAGTATATAGGTTTGAAACCTAGTGATGCCTTGCACAAACCTATATTTTAAGGCTCATTCCTATATGTGTGAAGAGTATTAGAAGTGGATTAGGTTCATAAGAGACCCCTAGTACTTAGTCGAGTTCTAAACTTTCCTATCGATTGAGTTTTTCGCATTAGATTATGCAAGGATCAACTTTAAATGACCATAATTCTTAGAACATAAAGAATTAGGTGTCCTGTGACCTACCAAATGAAAGGTCATTGAATCAGAGTACTATCAAAGCCTATTTGAGAGTTTCTCTAACTGATAACCATCACCTATGAGCCGGTGATGATACAACGAAGAGATGTCATTGTCATATCCATCCAATACCTTGCCAAGGTAGAGGGCATCCCATCAGTGGATCCACAATCAATAATATCAAGTCCTCTTTTTGGTACATAGGGAAACAACCAATTTTATGGTTCAATCCTCTCCTACGCTGGCCACGTAGTTATTGAGTTTAAGTTGGACTTACTCTTACTCAATTCGGTGTTCAATACTCCTCCCAAGACTCAACATGCTCATAAGACATCAACCCTATGGTTAACTCTTTCAACTAGTCTCATTGGACATTTGTCAACTCAATTTATCACATCAACCATCAACTCTTTGGTTACATTCTTTTAAGGTTAAGCTCTTCAAAAGTAAAGTTAAAGCATTTAGAGATTCCATAGACTTTTTAGACTCAAATTATACTCATCCATACTCATTTAAGTAAAATATATAAAAAATAACAAGAATTCATGTTAGGGTTTACGTAGAAAAGCAAAATCACCTAATTCAAGCATTTAATTCATAGAAATAGTAATTCATGCAAGATCATATAGGAATACATTAGGATTTTAGAGAAACCTTCAAGAAACATTCATGGGAGACTCAATTTATTCACAACTTCATCAATTCCGGTTATGGGGCACATGGAAGAACATAATCCATGTTTTGGTTAGTCTTACATACCTGGAAGTTTGAGTCTTAGAACAACTTGGAAGAATTCTCAAGTACCTTTTTCTCCCTTGAAACCTTGCTCTAAGTTAGAGAAGGTGATTTAACGTAAAAAGGTTTAACTGATATGTTTAGGGATTTATTTAGGTGTAAAAACGTCAAGTTTAGACTTTGAAAGGGTGGAAAAAGATCAAAATAATCCTTCTTAAAAAACTATCAAAAGTCATCCACGGGCCCGCCTATGACTCGTAGGAACCGTTCCGTAAACTTTTGGGCAAAATTTGAGGTTTCTGAATTGATTCCACGAGCCCAATCTATGGCCTATAGATGCATCTACGACTTGTAGATGGGTCCGTCAAGTCTAGGGCTAAAAAATGACTTTTTTAGGAGTTTTTCCCACGAGATACAAGACGGGTCGTAACTTAAACCATGATCCGTAAGTCATCTCGTAACTAGACTCTACTTTGGCAGTCCATAGTAAAACGATCAGAACTTTTGACTCCAAACTCCAAATGAGGTGAAACCAGTTGTGTTAGAAAACTAATTCAAAAATCTTTCATTTGGTAGGGCATGGAGCATCTAATTCTTTGTGTGCTAAGAGTTACGGTCATTTAAAGTTGACCCTTGTATACTCTAACACTAGAAAATCAATTTATAGGAAAGTTTTTAACTCGGCTAAGTACTAGAGGTCTTTTATGATCCTAATACACTTCCTACATATAAGAATGAGGCTTGAAACATAGGTACATGTAAGAATAGAGTTATGAGGTGTCACACCATTGATTGCAGAATTTAGATATTTTATGGGAGTTTTCCATGGACATTTGATTCTTTGTACAGAGAGAAAGGTGAGGAGTTGCATCTGCTCGGGGAAACATGAGAGTTAGAAGCAATGAGTCTTGCGGAAGACCTTGTAACACACGAAATTTAATTTTAACTAAATTGGTTGAGGGTAGTATAGTCATTTAACAATCAAGGTAGACATGTTTTTAGTTAAGGGTATTACGATAATTTACCATTTAATTTTAGAGTTCATATTTTAAAAATAATATAGAATATAAATAAATTTATAAGTTATAATGTAGTATCATACGATCAAACCAAACAATAAAAATATTATTAAACAATATCAAATCATATCATCAGTTGAAATATTATATTTTATATTGTAAAAACCAAACTTGGGGTAAAATAATGGATAGTTATATTTTCTGTATAAACCCCTATTACTCTTTCGTCCTCTTCAAATAAATCTCTGTAAAACCCTGATAGTTTCTGTATCTAAACCCCTAAATCCTAAAATGGCCTTACGAGCAGCGGCGGCAGCAACGACTCCGGTAGCCCCCCGAGGTCTCCGGGCACTTTTCTCTACATTTTCTCCTAACTTCCCGTTCAATCAACCGCAGGCGCAAGTAGAGAAGCAGCCGCCGGCTGAACCATCCACAAATCTCTTTGTTTCCGGTGAGTTAGTTCCTCATTTACTTTTGTATTCCTTTTTTCCTCACAAGTTTTCTTCGGTTTCTCGTTGCAAAGTATTAGTTACTGAGATTTTTGTTACTCTATGTTTTTTAAGGGGATATATCGGTACCACTTGCGTTAAATGTTCAATATGAGCTCAGAGGTTTCCAATAGAATTCGGATCAGTCTATGTTTTTGCTAGAAAATATCATGAATTTGTTGTATTGGATCTTCCATATCATTTCTTGTAGTAGGTCTTGGCCGTTTCTTAAATTTGATTCTTTGAGAAAAAAAGGATTTTATTCTATACATGGCGATGAACTGAAAAGGATTTCCTTTTATAAGATTTTATTCTTGTATGTAATAAGTATCCAGCCTAGTTTGTGAAGAAGCCTACTAGTGGTAACTTCTGTGGAAGAAGCTGAAAGGATAGAAGTGGCCCTTTTGAAATACGAACTTTCTCTTCTTGTTGTTTTTCAAGTTGAACTTATTGGGGGAACCTTAGTAGATCAGTTGGTTGACTACCTGAACTCCCACCTTGTTGGTGAGGATTCGATTCTCACATTGTAATCTCCCTCCCCGTTTCCTCTTCCTCTACCCCCAAATTTTTAAAAAAAAGTTGAACTTATTGTGAAAATTAAATGAGTAGATGAAATAATGATGAAATATTTTCTGACAAATGAACATCACTAACTGTTTATGGTTCCCTCAATGTTTTCAAAAGTAATGTTGTAATTTTGAGGTTTCCTATTGTTATTTATTTTTCAAACTTTCTCTTTGCTTGTTTATTAGTTCAGGAATTATCATATTGTACTTTCAGATGGTCTCAGGTAAAATCTTACTGTGTTGGTTTTGATGATGGAAAGTAGTACTACTTTGCGTCTTTCAAATTCTTGTTACCCCACTTTTGAAAATAAGGGGTTGGTTAGGGGCAGAGAATAGTACAGGATCCACTTCAGATTGGTAGTTTGTGAGTATTTCCTTTGCTGGTTGTAGCTTTCTGCATTGATGAACTAAGGCACCTTTGTGTTTGAGACCACCTTGCAAAACTTTTCAGAAAGGTTCCTGTGATCCTGTCAGACTTTATGTCATCAAGGATCATATAGCATTAAATGCAAGTTGCATTTATTTTCTGTCTAGGGTGGTACGAAAGTCACTTTACATCTATTTTTTGGAGCTGGACCATGTAATTGGTGGTTCCTTAGTAGCTAAAGTTCTGCCTTATTTTCTTTATCCTCTATTCAGGTCTTAGCAAACGTACTACCTCGGAAGGGCTTCGAGATGCATTTGCCAAATTTGGTGAAGTGGTTAATGGTACATTTTACTTTTATCTTTATATCTCACTGGTTAGAACGTAACATGAGAGAGCATATGATGAAACAATATACATGTCTTTATGTAGTATGTTATGCCTTTGCAGCCAGAGTGGTGACAGATCGTGTATCTGGTTATTCAAAAGGTTTTGGTTTTGTTAGATATGCAACTTTGGAAGATTCTGCAGCTGGTATAAAGGGCATGGATGGCCAGGTGAGTTTTGATGCTAGACTGTTCTTTTTGCAAGTAGTGAGCAAATTTACTTCTGCATAGCTAAGTTGCTTGGACTTGGGGTGAGGGTGTCCGATATGGATGAGTGGCCAAGTGAGTCGTGATGCTAGAGTGTTCTTTTTCTAAGTAGTGAGCAAATTTAATTGCAATATAGCTAAGTTGCTTGAACTTGGGTGCGCGTGTCCGATACTAGTACAGAGCTAGAGATTGGATCCTTAATGATCTATTTTAAGCTTTGAGTGTACAGATCTAGGTATAGATATGGATGTGGGAATTTGGCGAAAAATTAATTATCTAAAAATAGAGTTATCAACATTTTCCTAAATTATGGTGGGCTATTTACAATTGGAAGGAAAGAAATACACGATTTTTTAGAGCAAGTTCGAATTTATAATTATTATGGAAGTACAAATCCATCTCCTCACTATATTTTGTTTTGGTTATAGAGGCCATGATAGACTTCTTGAGTTCATTGCACATTCAACTGTGATATTGACCTATATATATCTTTAAAACACCTTCTGGTTGATGACTTTTTAATACAAACATCTTTTAACAATTAAAAAGAACATATCTCTAAATTATAATTTCACCCCAACTTCAGTTTTAATTTCAGAAATTATTGTATCTCTCAAATTTCTTTATCAATTTTGGTCAAAGTACCCAAATCGTTAGGCCATATTGGTACGGATCTCACACCACACCCACGTCGCGTCGGTTTCACTTGAAGTGAAGAATCTGTACAACATAGGATATTTATGGTGATTTATTATATTACATCTTCGTTTTTATTTTTGATTGGGAGTAATTATCTGAATTGATGTGCTTTTCATGATAAGAGTGGAGAATGGGAATCTTTGGTCTTAATTGAGAATAAACTTGTATTACAACAACAACTACATACCTAGTATAATCCCACAAGTGGGGCTTCTGGGGGAACAAACATGAATTGCAATTGAAATTGAGATGCAGTATTCCTTTTGAGCTTCAGCCTATACTAAGCGTCTCCTATGGATTTGTGTTGTGTGGATATGATTAGTATAATATGTCTGTCCTTTTTCCTTTTCACTTTACGGGATTAATTTGATCTTTTCTTTCTGTGGTTGTTTTGTGTACCAAACACACTTTCAGTGTGTTGAAAGCAAAGTATTGCCAATTTATCTTATTGCTCTGTCCTTCAATCCCTTTGAAGTGCAAAACCTTTAATCTGAAATGCTGTTTTATACATAACATAATTTTCATAACCTAGATAAGTATTAGATATATTTCATCTGTCCAAACTAATAGATTGAAGTGTTACTTGAAAGGCTTGTTTAGTGTATGTCATATACTGTTTTGAAATTGTTTTCCAGATGAAAATCTTTTCTTTAAAAGAGAATTATTTTCCACAAATTTGAAAAATACTTTTGTACTTTGAGGGTGCAAGCCTTTCTTTACCACGTAAAATAGAACTATTCATTAGTCATGGCTATCATAACATATCACCTTCTGTTGATCAATTTCTGTTTCATTATCACAGTTCAAAATTGCAATTTAGGGAAAATTTTCATGTACAGAGCATCTTATGAAGAACGTGTTACCTCAAATCATACGTTTGTAAATGAACCTTCTAGAAGAAAACCCTACCTTAACAAGACTTGGTAACTGGCTATGGGTAGAAAAGAGGAATCAA
This sequence comes from Solanum aculeatissimum, assembly GCA_038996855.1. Classification (NCBI taxonomy): domain Eukaryota; kingdom Viridiplantae; phylum Streptophyta; class Magnoliopsida; order Solanales; family Solanaceae; genus Solanum; species Solanum aculeatissimum. The sequence goes on along the minus strand of JBCEWC010007227.1, from coordinate 7,060 downwards.
ATGCTGAAAAAAGAGAATTTGCAGAAAGCTATGATTTTTATGCAAATAGTAACATTATTGTTACCAAAGACATTAATCAGGAGGGGCTATTCCTCAGATAATAAAATCAAGCACATTGCTGTCAAAAGCTTTCCTATTCTCTCACTTCAAACCACCTATATAAGGTGCTAATAGAGAAATATATGTGCTTGCACGTTCTCATTCGTACTCTGAAAACCTCGCTAAGTAGAGCATCCTTCACAGTATTCAGCATGATCCACTGTACCTCAAAACATCATAATATCTTTCCCCACAAACGTGTTGCTACCTATCAACCTAGCACTCCTTTTGTTTAAAAAAGAATGACCTGAAAATTAAAGTTACGTCAAATGTACCAAAATGCTCTTTAATCTTGTGGTTCTAAACATGCCACATGGAAAGTTGAAGTTAAAATGTTGTCAAAAAAGGAAAGGGATCATTCTTTTTAAAATGGATTAAAAAAGAAAGGAGGTCTTTTTTTGTTAAATGGACGGAGTAATAGATTATCCCTGTCATCTCTCAAATGCACAAGAAGAACCAGTTTATATTATGATTTTCTTCCTCAAGGTTTTGGATTCAGAAATGTGCTGATCCCTCACGGTGAATGATGTGAAAAACACACCTTTCTTTGTGCCATGGGGATCTAAACTTGTGGATGAGGGAAACCAGACTCCTCTCAAGCTAGCAGCTTAGGGGGTGTTTGGATTGTCTTTTCTTGACTGGCTTATAAGTAAAAAGTCAAACGCCATAAGTTGGGGATCCCCAACTTTTGGCTTTTGGCTCCTTTTTTTTTTTGTACTTTTTCAACTTTAAAAAAATACTTAAAAAAGCACCTTTTTGTGTTACCCAAACACTTCCAACATTTAAAAAGCGCTTAAAAGCCAAAAGTAAAAAAAAAAATCAATCCAAACACCCACTTACAGTAGCAAGTCAGTCTTAACTGAGAAACTGTCTGCTAGTCCCTTACTTCCACAGTTAAGAATCTTGGCTCACTACTATAAGGTTCACTAATTAAGCATTCAATTAAATTTTGATTTTTTTTATCTTTCTATCCTGAATGTGCTTTCTAAAATTTAGATCCCAAATTATCCTCCATGTAATATCCCAACTTATTAAACTGTCATCTCAAATCAAGTGAAACTGTTGAACTATTGTGTACTATCATCTTTACTAGAGATTTTTTTGTTAGAAAACTATCTTTACAAGAAATGTACGCCTACATAATCAGATGTTCTGATTTGGAGAAAACCTATCATAAAAGAAAGGAATCAACATCAGTTAACTATGCCTTAATCTCAGATATATGATCCCTATCCATTCTCCTATATTCAGGCCTTGGGCATACTTGAAAAGCATATCCACACTAATTTTACGGAGACAATTTTTTTGGGTGAGGCTGTCGTGGGGACTACTTATCATATTATAACTATTTTTATGTTAATCGTCGACTTAATGCAATACTACTTCCATACTTGGGTCGTCCATTATATAAAGATGTACAGATAATTAAGTCTCGAACACTTGTATATCACATTAGTGGTATCTAAGGCCTCTTTATACATGGGGATTCCACTTCTGTTATTTGTCAATGGATGTATATTTCTCAGATTAAATGCATTGCCCAACTGTAAACTCTTGCTACTGATGGTTGCATGGTTGGGTTAATAGCTCAGTACAGTTATTGGACCTTCTCTTCTTTTTCTGCCTAGTTTGGAGCCCTGCTGTGGAGAACCCAACCATGCAACCATTTAACCTCATCCATGTTTATGCACCTTGCATATTCTCCACCTTCTCTTTTATAGTTGTTGATGGATGTGTCAATGCATGTTATCTGATATAGTAATTGCTAATTGCTTTTAGGAGGGTAACATTATGCTCTTTCTTTTCTCCTTTTGTAGTTCCTTGATGGATGGGTCATTTTTGCTGAGTATGCAAGACCAAGGCCTCCACCTCCTTCCATGCATGGTAATAGCACTGCAGGTGGATATGGCAATTCCAATGCACCGATGTATGGCAGGAATAACATGTGAACTTTTATCAGCTCGATATGATTGGAATATCATGCATCTGCTCAAAGAAGAATTCTTTACACAAACCATGGTTTTACTTAAATATGGTGTAAACTAAACAGATGTATTGATTTTTGGGAAGTTCAACCTGGTGTTTGGTGATACAAAAATAGACCACACCCCTAATTTTCCAGTTCAATGGGCTATTTTGTGAGTTCGTTTTTTAGTAAAATCAAAATCAAACTAAATAATATCGATTTTCAAAATTTAAAAATCAAACCTAACTAAATCAAATATCAGTTCTATTAATCAGTTTGGTTCGAATTGTAATTAGATTTGTTTTTCTTAAAATCAAAACCATGAACAACTCTACTTATGACTTATAAGCCAAAACTCAATAGTCATAACTCGTAAGTTTGGATTTCTTACTTGTAACTTTTGGTTTAAAAATAAATGCTTAAATTAATTTTTTTAATGCAAAACTATAAAATTTGCTTATTTGACTTAAATACATCTCAAAAAAGTGAATTCAAACATGCTAATGTTAAGTATTTTTAAGCCAAAATAACTTTGAAATGTTTGGATAAATTAAAAAAGTTCTTACAATCACTTAATTTTAATTAACTTAAACAATGTTTTCTGATACTTTAAACATTAAACATCTTTCTATACTCAAAATTTGAGAAAAATGAAACTATATTATATAAAACATGAGTATGATTACCTGATCACTCCTATTGTCTGGTTAAGTAATCTTAGAAGACTATTCATCTGTTTCCAAATAATGAACAACAAATACGTTACTGATATAACTCGTTAAAACCAAGCAGATGCAGAGACTAGATTCCGCTCCTTCCACCCCAACAGCATAGCCCCATCTTTCTCCACCAGTGTATAATGCTCCGAGTAACGCCTCAGGAGGTCCTTTATCACAGAATTCACATAAGAGCTCAAAGGATATTGCTGAAAACCTGCCATCATGAACCTGGATTTCCACTTTCCCAATAGCTCGTGACGCTCTACTCTTTCCATGCCCTCACATGCTATGACATTTACGATATCCCTAGCCAAACAGTGCTGCTCCACATTGATCCGCTCCTTCATGTCCCTCGGTAAGGTCACATCTATGGACTCAAACATTGCATGGTAGTAATCTAGAGCTTCAACAAACCTAGGGAGGAATGGAGCTGTGTTTGTATTTGATTCCTGTTCCACCAATGTGACTATCCTGGGGCAAAGCGACTTTATCATCCTAATGAGATCATCCCTAGGGTTATTCACGTCAACACTCTCATCAGGGGTGTGGTGAAGTTGCAAAGGGAAGTTTACTGCCAGAGCCTCACCAGGCCTTACATCAAGCATATCCCTAGTGATTTCCGGAGCAAAAACTGGCACTGCATGAAACTCAACTGCAATGTTGAATTTCTCAGAAATTGCTGATAGCCGTTTGGCAACTGCAGCCAATCCATCTCCCCGAGCGTATTGTGAAACTGGATCATCGATTCCTGTAATACGAACGTAGGGAGCACCACCGGGTCGTGCAGCAAGAGCTTGTAAGAGAGTCATCCACTGAGTCCCCTGCGCAATTTGGAAGTCTATAATGTGGATGTGATCTTCATTTCTGCATGCTTCTACTATGGCACCATTTGCAGCCATGTAGCCGAACTTTAGGTAAGGACATATTTCATAGAGGATGTGCATGTAGGAGAATAAGTCCTTGCCAGCCGGTTCCTTACACCTCAAACTCTTGTATATGGTGGTTCCAGATAACTCCTTTCTTGCTACAAGGCCTTCTACAATGTAAGCACCAAGACGCTGGATGGGATCTCCAGTAACAGACACAACACTCCTCGCCTTATCAACCAGTATTTTAAAATCCTCTAGCTTATTTTCAGCAAGAGCTCTGGCACATGCTATAAGCAACTGCTTCAGATTGCTAGATGGAAAACTCTGCAAGGGCAAGTCTTCCATTACTTTGTCTCGCTTATCACTTTGAGTTCCACTAAGGATGGAAACTAGTGATTGTTGAGTTTGATGCAAAACTTGGGCTTCCTTGTTCCATGCTCTAGACCTCTGACTTGATGTTTGCACCCCCTTACTTTCGCCAAGATAAGGGCTGGATGTCGTTGCATCTTCGTCTGGCCCCATTAAAGCAGACTCCAACTGCAGCAGAGTATGTGTCATGTTCTGGCCATAAGGAACATCTGGAAGACACTCTTCAGAGGGGCTTGGCCGATGAAAATATTGGTTGTAATCCAGCGAGGAATCACTGGAAGAACTAGCACCTGAAAGATTCTCTGTACGGCTGTGCTGCTCTTGGTAATCACTTACTGTGGTAAAGGTCTCAGAGTTGAAATAGTTCACAAGTGGTGAATTTCCTGAATCAAATTTTGAGGTTCCAAACGGTCTATTCTCTAGAGAACTAACAGTAGGGTATGATGAGTATGACAAATCCCTAGTGGTTACACCATATCCAACAAAATGGTGTGAGTCCATACTATATGGCCACCATTAGCTGCTCTATGCACAAACTCTTTCTCACTATCACTTAATATCTGCTTCACCGAAATCCACCTGAGGAAAATACAGAGATCAACTATAATCAATTCCCCAACCCTCTATGGTATGACAATAAAGCTTTCTACTTTTGAGGTAAATGGATAGACAAGAACAAAGTACGTAACAAAGCACCACTATGACATGTCTTGCAGGTTGTTAAGAGTTAATAATTAGTTGTAATTTTACTATAGATGTTTGCCAAATTAGAATCATTCTTGATTTTTTAAAAGGAAAACCTTGCTCCACAGATATGAAGCAAGGGTAATGGCCTGTGCAAACATATGATGTGCCATTTCCCAGAGAATCTTAGTAGCTTGATTTACTATCTGAACGATTATATTTACACCTTATAATCCCCTCCCGTTTCCCCTTACCCTAACCCTAATTCTATTCATAAAAAATATTATTATTATTTAATAATAAAAGATGAGCCATTTCCTTTCAATTTCCATTCTAAACAAGCTTTTCAAATAGAAAGGTAAAAAAAAAAAACTAATGCATTTTCATGTCTCATGAACTCAAAATAAAAAATGAAAAACACATCCAAGAATGTTACCTTAGCCACTTCCCAGATGCACATACCAAAAATTGCTATATAAATCTATTTAATTACAAACGAAGACCAGAAACACAAAGTGAGGAATCTCAACCAAAGTTCTCTTTGAAAATAAAAGTCCCAATTTGACTCCATATATCACAAAAACCAAATCAACTTTGAATTTCTCGTTTACCCTTGGTCTTCATTTATCGACGGGAAAAAACAAAGAAGATATCGCTTTCTTAACTAAATCAAAAGCTAAAAGAATCAAATTTATATAAAACTTTATAAAATACCTGATATAATCTGCAAAACGAGGAGTCTTCAACTTAAAAGTGGAGAAATTATGGTTAATTTGGAGCAGACAAATAAGAAATGAGAGCAGAGAAATAAGAAATGAGCCATAGACGGATAGCTTGCAAATATATATAAGAGGTAGGGAAGAGGAGGATGAGGGGAAGGAAAGTGGTAATTCTTAGACCAGCAGTGACGACGATACCAAAGCTGACCAACAACTTGTGTCAACTTTGGTTGACGCTCGTGGGATATTTATTATACGCGTTCATTTACTCCCTGTTTTAGTCCCACACAAAGGAGAAAAAGTTACTAGATGCGCATCAACTGAGATAGTTGAAATTTTTAAAATATTAAATTAAATTATTTATATTAATTTTTTAAATATATAAATTAAATTAATAAAATTTGAGTTTTTTAATATTGGGTTTGCTTCAAATTTTTAAATATTAAATTAAATTATTTATATTAAATTTTTAAATATATAAATCAAATTAAATTAATAAAATTTGAGTTTTTCAATGTCAGGTTTTCTTCTTGAATTTTTGAGTTTTTAATAAAGTATGCATAAAAATATATAATTAACTTGTGCTTCAAATATTTTTTTAGTCCCACTGAAATACAAATATCTAGGATGTTTCTTAAAAATTAACACAAAATATGATACGAATGATGATACTAAAATATTCAACAAAAAATACTAATGAGATCACATAAAATAAATATTGTAAATAAATAAGTCATAACGAAAATGATCATAATTTTAAAGTGTTAAATCATGCTAAAATATATAAGTATAATAATTACTTTTAATTACATGAGTAAACATTAAAGACAAACTAAAATTAGATTATGTATTTTAATTGTCTAAACCAATGTAAAACAAAAGAACAAATATTCATTATTATTGTCATTCTTAGTGTTAATTAATTAATTTTTTTTGCTAACTTTAGTATTAATTTGGTTTTTGATTTGAGCTTTATTAGAAATGATAATATGGAAAACTTACCTAAATATACCATATTTAGAAAATATTTAATCTCTTCATCCCACTTTATATGATATCCTTTCTTTTTAAGTCTGTCCTAAAAAGAATGTCACCTTACTTTAGAAACAATTTAAGTTTAAAAATTTTCTTTTACCCTTAATGAAATGATTCTTAGTCACACAAATATCCAAGAATGATTTTAGACCACAAGTTTCAAAAGTCTTTCTTTTTTTCTTAAACATTGTGTCAAGTCAAATGATACCGTATAAAATGAGATAGAGGGAGTATCATTTATAGCTATATAATTTGAATACATATATAATTCACTTTTAATACATAATGCATATTTTTTAATCAAAATTAACAATCCTAATAAAATTTTAAGGCATTATAATACATCTATATTGCATGTAAAATTATTTTTGTATATAGTGTAATATATCTATGTTACATGCATAATTTATTTTTAACACATAATATAATTTTTTTTAACCAAAATAAATATAGTACATTTTAATATATTTATGGAGAAATTACAGAAATACATAACATTTGGAAACTTAATTACAATTATTCCCTACCATTTAAAAAAATTATTAAATTCCCTTTTTTCGCTATTTCGCTGATACATAACACACATTTATAAACTATCAG
>JBCEWC010007226.1:0-21726 GCA_038996855.1 Solanum aculeatissimum | reverse complement strand
TATTCTTAGTGATGAAAGAGTCATTTTAGGTAAGAAGTTCTAATTAAATATTACTACCATAATTTAAGGACTATTTTCCTTTATTTAAGTGAATTTACAACAATTCATTAATTAATTTTGAAAAATGTGTTTATATAAAATATTTACATACACGGCTTATACAAAATGGACATACATGTAGCTACACTTTCTATAGTTATAAATTGTAATTACCTAAACTTTAGCTATTTGGCCTTATTAAGTTTCAACGGTTAGCTGTTTATGAAAATTCCTCTAAATTTAATCCTTACCGTACCATCAAAAATTTGTTCAATATCAAAAATCTCTGGATTTATATTATATTTGGGTGGGGCTGCCTCTTCTATTATCCATTCTTTAGGAAAATCAATCTCATCCTAATTTCTGGGTCTTCTTTATTATGATTTTAGACTTGCTAAAATTTATTTCTATCAAAATTATTTTATTTTTAAAATCCATAATTTTGCACATAGGATTTAGAGTATATAAAGACTTATAATAAATTTAGTAGCAGATACATATAATTTTAGTACCAGACAAATAATCATAACCATGCAATTTTATTCTCAATATAAGAGAAAAAAAGACTTTTATAAAGTTGATAATATCAAGATTGAAGATAATATTGTCACTCCTAACATGGAGGACCCTACTGAATTTGATATGAATTTTTCAACTGGTATTTCTAATGGAAGAACAAAAGATTGATTTTACACCAGGGTCACTAGTTAAACGAAAGATTTCATATGAATTTTTCTTACCCAGATAGGAACTATTTAGAAAATGATTTTTTAAAATTTTTAATAAAACTTATAGAGATTCTCTTCAAACAGAGTTTTATGATGATCTGTCTAAAACTAATAAAGTTATTTCTTTTGTCTCATGGTTTATGACAAAGTATGTCTATAAATATCTCTCTGTCTTAGAACATGATTATAAATTACCCGACGGTAAAACCCTCACTGCGAATTTACCACCACAACAAATTTTTCAAATTGAAAAGAATAATAATAAAGTATTTTTCAAAGTTTTTTGTGACTTCATAGAGGAAAAGAATATTGCTTTAATAACTACTAACCAAATTAGAACGATAATGCACCAAAATAATTATACAAACATTTATTTGAGTGTCCTAGGAGCACATATTCTTTCTCTCCATAATAAGATTGATAATCCTATTTCAAAAATTAACCAAAATGAGGTATTTATTTCTAATAAAGAAGTTGCTACTCCTACTATTCAACCCCCTCCAGATATACAAGATTTTAAACTTTCAATGTATGATTATATAAAAGAACTTTTATGAGAGAAGTTTGCAGGTTTAGATCTTAATAAAGATATTAAACCATTACATCTAGACATATCTAGACAACAGGATAATAATCTTAATGAGACTAATAAAATCTCAAAAAAGTATGCTTCAAAGCCAGCTCATAGGATGTTCTACTATCCTAGACCAACCCCTCAAAATGTATTGTTGGAAGAAAAAGAATTCGTGTTACATGAAAGTTTTAGTGGAAATCATATTTATGAATGGAATATAGATGGTTACAATGATCGCCAAATTTATACATTGACACATAGGATTCTTATGTACAGTACTATTTGTAAAGCCAATAATAATAATGAAAAGATTATAACCGATATGATAATGGTGAATTTTACTGGACAGTTAAAAGGATGGTGGGATAATTGTCTCACAGGTGATCAAAAAACAACAATATACACCGCTGTAAAGCAAGAAGAAACATGTGTTGTTTCGAATATAATTTATAATTTAATTCTAACAATTATAGAACATTTCTCAAGAAGGTGGTCAGATGATAGAGAGACCATTAGGACAATGCTTCAAACCTTACATTGTAAGGACCTGACCTCATTTAGGTGTTATAATGATATATGCATTTCTAGGGTTATGGAATTACCAGAATGTAATGACCCTCATTGGAAGTCTAAGTTTATAGATGAGCTTTCAAGTTTATTTGTTGAAAGAGTTAGAAAAGTCCTGTGTGAAAATAAAATAAGTATTAACTATGGGACTTACACATATGAAAAACTTATAAGTGTTTGCACTCAGAAAGGATTATCCTTGTGCAGTGAAATCAAGTTGAATCAACAAATAAAGAAGCATATGATGACAGATCGCCAACAATTTGGTGAATTCTTTGAACAATTTGCTTTTGATATGCCTAGCTCCTCCAAGAGTTCTAATAAACGAAAGGAAAAAAAGAATTATAGAGATAAGCCTTATAGGCCATATAAAAAAAAGAGGCGATTTGATAAATGAGAAAAAAGAAAAAAAATTCATAAGCATAAGAGAGAATTCTTCAAGGAAAAGAATTCAAATGCATGTCACAAGTGTGGAAGAATAGATCATTACGCCAAAGATTGCAAAGTCAAGGATAAAATTAAGAGCCTTGAATTAGAAAATAATATTAAAGATTCCTTAAGCAAAATTCTTTTAAAATTCTTCATCGGAGGAAAATAGCCATGAATCTAGTGACCAAGAAGAAGGATCTTATACTACTGAGGATCTAAAGTTACTTCATGAAAAAATTATATGTCGTCTTCAGAAGACGAATGTCTTCCTTGCAAGATGGGAGAACTTTGCAATAACAAGGAAGATGATGAATTCTACCAACTATATTCTCAATTTAAGGATTTGAACCTGAATGTACTCAGTAATGATGATTGGGTAGAAATGCTTAAATCAATTGATGATTCAAATTTAAGATCTCAAATTATAGACAAGATTGGTAATACTAATATTTCAAAAACTAAAAATCCTGAGGTTATACCTCCTCCTACAAATGGTTATACCATGGCTGAAGTCCGTAGACAATTAAAATTAAGAGCTCAAGGGGAACATACTCCCACTACCATCAACAATTTAGTACAAGAGATTAATAATCTTAAAAAAAAAATTACTTCTTTAAAAGCTCATAATACAATTTTTGATGAAAGAGTTACTTATATTGAAAAAGAAAAATACAACATGGATAAAAGTGGAGAAATTTATTCATCCAATGAAGGGAATATTCCTTTAACAACTCAGTTTGATATCTCTTGCTCCAGCCAAATTCACAATAATAACCACATGGCTAATATGCCACAAACTTCATAAGATAATATTCTCAAGATTGCTGAAGAATCTGTAGAAGACATAGAGTATTTTTTAAAAACAATTGAATTAATAATTCGTCATAAACCAATTGCAAAAGTCACTCTTTTCATAGATTATAATCTAAAAAAAAAAATTTATTGCTCTCATTGATAGTGGAGCAGATTTAAGCTGCATTCAAGAAGGATTAATACCTTCAAAATATTTTAAGAAAATCACTCATATTCTTCGAAATGCTAGTGGTCATAAAATGAATATTGATTACAAATTTTCTAAAGATTATTTGTATTCTTGAAAAAATTTTCTAGTAAAAATATTTCAAATGAAATTATTTTGGGAATATCTTTTTTCTGGGATATCTATCCTATAATCTATTGGGATCATACAGGTTTAGAAGGAGCCTTTAAAGGAAAGAAAATTCAAATTGATTTTATATCACAATCATTTTTAAAATTTATACATGAAATTAAGGATAAGATATCTTTTAAAAAATAAATAAATTAGTTTTCTACAACATGAAATTTGCAGTCTTACGATTGAAGAAACTCTTCAAAATAATAAAGTACAAAATAAAATCGAGTTTATAAAAAATCAATTTTCATTGCAGATATGCGGCAATCACCCAAACCAATTTTGGGAAAGGAAACAACATGTTGTCAGTCTTCTTTATGGGGAGGAATTTTCTTAGGATCATATTCTGATCAAGGCAAGACCTTATCAAGTGAACCCAGAATATATGAAATTATGCAAAAAAAAAAAATTGATACACTCTTACAAAAAGGTTTAATACGACCCTCAAAGTCTCCATGGTCTTGTACTGCTTTTTATGTTAATAAACATGCAGAACAAGAGAGAGGGGTACCAAGATTGGTAATAAATTACAAACCCCTAAATAGAGTTTTAAAATGGATTCGTTGTCTTATCCCTAATAAAAAGGATTTACTAGATAGATTACATGATGCCATTATATTTTCAAAATTTGATTTAAAATCAGGAAATTGACAGATTCAGATATCTGAAAACGATCGGTATAAACTGCCTTTAATATCCCAATGGGCCAATATGGATGGAATGTTATGCCATTTGGACTAAAAAATGCCCGTCTAAATTTCAAAAAATCATGAATGATATTTTTAGTTCTTATAGTAATTTTATCATTGTTTATATAGATGATATCTTGGTGTTTTCTAAAATCTTAGAAATGCATTTCAAGCATCTTGATTTATTTAACAAAAATCATTATGCAAAATGATCTGGTTATATCCAAACCCAAAATGCAAATATTTCAGGTAAAAGTTAGATTTTTGGGTCATAATATAGAAAAAGAAAAAATAATTCCAATACAGAGAAGCATTGAATTTGCCTCTAAATTCTCTTATATCATAACAGAAAAAATCCAACTTCAAAGATTTCTTGTAAGCTTGAATTATATTTCTCCTTTTATAAAGGATTTGGAAAACAATACGACAATTTTATATGATCGCCTTAAGAAAAATCCTAAGGCTTGGACTGATGACCATGCACAAGCAGTCAGGAATATTAAATCCAAGGTTAATAATCTTCCCTGCCTTACTTTGGCTAATCCAAATTGGAAAAAAATTATTGAAATAGATGCCTCTGATATTGATTTTGGAGGAATTTTAAAATAATTTTTTCGTGAAAAGTATGAATATCTCATTCAATTCTATTTTGGAAAGTGGAATAATAGTCAAAACAATTACGCTACTGTGACTAAAGAAATCTTAGCCATAGTTAAAAGCATTCTAAAATGTCAAAGTGATTTACATAACAAAAAAATTATAATAAAGACAGACTGCCAAGTTGCTAAGTTTATCTTTACTAAAGATGTGAAACATGATGTTTATAAACAAATGTTTGCTAGATGGCAAGTGTTATTAGCACCTTTTGATTTTGAAATTCATTATAAGAAAGGGACAAATAATAATTTGTCCGATTTTCTCACTAGAGAATATTTAAGCTCATAGCTTTCACCTTTTTGTAGATAGATGCAATCAACATTAAATTGGTCCTCTTATAGAGGACGAGGTGATAAAGGCAAAGGTCGGGGAGGACATAATAGTGTCCTAACACAGATAAGCGACAAGAAGTTGATAGCTTCAAGTATTTCCAGCTCATCATCATCCACTGGAATATCAGGAATTAACCCAGACCATCATATGTACCAACAATTCATGAAATTTATAAAATCAAAACAACAATCTGGAGAAACGTCATCATATGTGGCGATAACCAATGAGGAAATTGTAGACACCATTGAGGTGTATGCAGAGAATGAGAAAAATGAAGTGATACTCCATCTTGAGAGAAATGATCTCCAATGGAAAAATAATCCATGATAAATAATGAGTCGCTATTTCGATACAACATCATATGTTGCTACCTCTTACAAATCAAGAATGTATTATGAGATAATACTATCATGCATACAGTCGGCGGAATTCCAACACTTCTATCCAGCCAACAATAATTTTTTTTATAACTTTTCAAAAATAATAATAAAAAAAATTTATACACCGGAAGAATGGGGAATAAGCCCCATGCGAGAAAAAGAATATATACACCCGGAACAACGAACACCAATTAAGTTTAACTACTGGGATTATATTGAAGGTTTTAATAAAGTCTTATTATATGAAAATACTAATAAAAAACATTCCTGGTTTATTAAAATATGTTCAAATATTTTTAGCCAAAATTATATTCCAAAATTGGTTTGACAAATGGTGGACTTTATATGGTCCAAAATAGAAAATATTATCGGATTGTTATAAGAAATTATATTCAGAATAGATTGAGATTTTCCCTAAAGTAATAAAGGCCCAACGAGGGGACATGTATTTTGATGGCATTACTTTAATGTATTTATTCATAGAATTCTCCATTCCATGGATAATGAGGTGGACGGTAGAAGTTAATGACCAAAGTGAATTCCCTACACTTCGAAGAAAATTTCATACAAAGTTCTTGAACAAGCTCCTTCATAAGGATCAAGATAATAAATTAAATGGTCAAGAAATAATAGATGAAATTAAAAAGGCCATTGAAAATTATAAAAAGATAGAACAAGATGGATACCCTCATGAAGAACCTAGTCCATTTAAAGTTTTTTCAAGAAAACTTTTAATGCAAAAGAGAATCTTGACAAAGGAAGATATTATAGCATCTTATGTAGCCGAAATGAAAAAGAATTTGAAGAAAAATATGGGAATTGATGTACTAGACAATATGTCTATCTCCACAGCAACATCAAATGAAGAAGACACATGTTTTGCAGGAGAAACACAACAAAGTGATAATAATGAAGAAATGAACATAGAAGATTTCCTTCAATAACTACACGACAAAAGTCCTGAAAGAATAAGAGGAGAATGCTTCAACACAAAAACAAAGGACAAGAGGAAAATGTGATAAAAATCTTGTAAAGAATGGTGATAATAAATTCTTTAATAAAGAAGTAGGACCTAATGTCAGTTCAATTATGTAGGATGACGTAAGTGCTTTTGTCATATGTTTTGTATCTTTCTTTGAATCTTTTCTATAAAAGGATCATTTAGTTTAGTTTGAGGGTAGACTTTGGCCAACCATTCTTCGTACTTTTCTCCCTTTGTATCTCTTTTTATTAAATAAAGTAAGGTTACTTTTAAGACTTGGAGCTTTTGGAAGTTTCATAATTAAGATATTATTTCTATTTTAAGAAATTAGTTTAAGTAATTTATTAGCTCAATGAAAGGCTAAACACCACGTGTTGGGCTAGCATTAACTTAAACTAATAAAAATATGATAATGAAAGGGACTGTTCCGATGTTCTTGGAGTCGGATTAATGCAACCCAAGAATGGGAAGATCTTGGCTTAGTTCGAAGTTCCTATGAAAACCTATGTTAGTGGAGTGGGCTGTGTTTGGAACAGTAAAAGCTTTTTTCCATCCAAAGACTGCACGAAACGTAAACAAACCCGCAATTACATCGAAGCGATCCTGCTGGGTGATTGGATGATCGCGTGGATTACCGCCAGTCGCCATGAACTTGAATCATTGCTTCCCATCTAATCTTGTGCTTGGTTTAAAACTCTACAAAAAATTTCTTTCGCATTATACCGTTGAATTATTATGAAATTTTCTATTTCATATAATTAGATCAAAGTAGATTATCTTTTGTGGCTTCTAACTAGTTAGGATAACAATAATTTTGTTATCATGTTTGCTATTTTCTCACTTGAATTATTTAAGAATAAATAATTGTAATCTTAATAAATTCATCATTAATAAAATGCCAATTTTTAATTTAATAAAGATAGACCATCTATTATTAAAATAGAAAAGACGGTAAACAATTGTAAAATAAACAATCTATATTTACATATAAAAATTTGAAAGTTGTAGTTTTAATATAGTGTTTATATCTTACAAGGTCACTCAACTTTGGGAATATATCTAACATCATTGAACTTTGTTTTGTATCAATAAAACTACTCAACTAAATTAATTATAAAAAAAAATTAATATGACAAAATATTTTTTGTCTATTATGTAAATATGAAACCACAACTAAATAAAATTTAAAATTTTGACGTGATAAATTTATTTATTTTTATATTATAAAAATATGAACCCGCAAAAAAATAAAATTTGTAAGCTAATTTATTTAAATAAATTTACTAGTACAAAACTACAAATATAAAACATAAAATCAAGAAAAAAAAGTGTAAAAGAATTTGAGACTCATGGTATTAAATCCAAGGTATTAGTTAATACCACCAAATGGGAGGTATTAGTTAATACCATGTATGTGGTATTAACTAATACATGGATTTGTTAATACATGTGTCCAAATTTCTACCAAACATAGTATTAATTAATACCAATAGATAATCTATGGATTATTTCCCCTAATCTCTCCTACCAAACGACTCCTAAGAGATCGTTTGGAGTGTAATAACAAAAGTAACATATGCATTATCTGAGTACATTACTAATGTTTTGTTTGATATTTTTTTTTTAAAATTAACTTATATCCCTTTGAAGCAAATTATTTATATTCATGTATTCTTTACATTTATGCCCCCTATATTAAAATTCACATGCTGACGTCATATCGATGACGTCAACCATCTATGATACCAATAGGCACCGACAGAGTCTTAGAAAGGATTAAACTCAACCCTATATGATATCGATATGGTATCAATATACCGATAAAATATTATAAAGAATATATTTTCTACTAATTTAGAGTTTTATAAATAATTTTGTAACTTTAATAATTTTCTCTTAATTGTTTTATTTCTTAAAAAATAGATCCCAAAACTATATGATACTGATAAGATATCAATATACCAGCAGAGTAACACATATGATTAAGCTCATCCTATGTAATACTGATATGATATCAATATACCTCCGAAGTATCACAAAGGGCTAATTCATAGCAATTATGTTCATGTCATGAGCGAAATAAAAAAAGAAAATGTAAAGTAAGATGGTAAATAGTTTAGGTTATAGGTCCATTAAGGGTAAATAATTTAGGTTAGATCCAATTTGAGTAAATAATTTCACATTGTGACTATGTCTTTTATTTGTATATTTTCTTTTTTCTAAACCCATATGGTGTGTATTACTAATACTATAGATTTCTAGATATTAGTAATACAATACTTTTAATGCATGCATTAGTATGATTAAAGACCCAATTTCCCCTCAAAATCTTTTTTTAAAAAAATTTCATCGGTGGGTATCTTTGTAAAGAATTTTTTTTATGTAATGCATGTTACTATTTGATGCACCAAACCAAATAATGCATAAAAATATTTTATATATAATTAATACAAGTATAACTAATACATGTATTACTAATACAAGCAGTACTAATGCACCTTATTTAGCATTATTCTTATACATTCTACAAAACAACCTCTAATTGTTCTCCTTCCTTTTATTTTTATAATTTATTAAAAAGAATTACTTTCAACACGTGTGTTTTTTGCCATTTTTAAAAAGTGAAGGGTAAAAAAGGAATTACCTTCAACATGTGTGCTTCTTGCCATTTTTAAAAAGTGAAGGGTAAATTGGTACCACATATTTTTCACAAGTGACTTAAGATCAATATACTTACCCAACAATGTGTACTTGGCAGATTACTTCATCTGCCAACATTATATGCTATATGAGAATTTTCTAGACATGGATCATAATCTCTATATGTCAACATTAGCATCTTTTTTATATGACAATTTCTTTTCAATTTTTTTTGATTGTTTATCTGCAAGAGACACGTGTGCTTTTGAGATGTTTCTTTACCTTCTGTTGTAATTTCGGAGGGGTTTGTTGAGCTTCCTCCGATGAACCTCTTCTTCCAGCTTTTTCTCTCAGTTGATTTATCTGAATAAATAAGATTTCTGAATCTTCTTCGTTTAACATCTATGAGTTCTCTTCCATGACTGCTTTGATTTGAATTTTGTGATTTGATTTGACTTTACTGTGATTGACAAAAAGGGGATTGAGAATCAAGTTGCAGATCACTTGTCCAGACTAGAGGATGAAACCATGGCAAAGTTTGATGATGGGGTCGAGATTGGTGATTCCTTCCCTTATGAGAGAGTGCTGGCAGTATCACATGACTTGCTACAATGGTTTGTAGATTATGCGAACTATTTGGTTAGTGATATTGTACCACTAGATTTGACTACTCACCAGCGCCGCAAGTTTATGTCCGATGTGAGAAAGTTCTTTTGGGATGATCCATACTTGTTCCATGTATGTACAGATGGGATTATTCATTGCTGTGTTCCTGAGATTGAAATGATGAGCATCCTAGGGGCATGCTACTCATCCCTAATAGACGGGCATCATAATGGAGTTCGAACAACATATAAGATCTTAAAGTGTGGTTATTACTGATCAACCATCCATCAAGATGTCCACGACTATGCCAAAGCTTGTGATAGATGCCAGAGCGATGGTGGTGTTTCCTGCAAGCATGATCTCTCTAAATCCCATTGTGGTGATCAAATTATTTTATGTATGAGGGATAGATTTCATGGGTCTATTCATTAACTCGCATGTAAACAAGTACATTCTAGTGGTTGTGGACTATGTCTCAAAGTGGTTGGAGGCACTGATGCTTCCCAACAATGAAGGCAAAAGTGTCACAACATTCTTGAAAAGGAACATCTTCTCAAGGTTTAGTACCCTTCAGGTAATTATCAGCAATGGAGGTTCTGACTTCTGCAATAAGCTGCTCAAAGCCCTACTAGAAAATATAGAGTAAAGCATAAAGTGGCAATCCCTTGCCACCCTAAAAAAAGCGGGCAGGTAGAGGTGTTAAATAAGGAGATAAGGCAGATTGTATCTAAGACTGTGAATGCAAACCGGACTGATTGGTCGCGAAAGCTTGATAATGCATTATAAGCATACCAGACTACATTTAAGACTCCCATAGGTATGTCCCTTTACCAACTTATATTTGGTAAAGCCTGTCATTTACCCATGGAGCGTGAACACAAGGCAATGTAGGCACTCAAAAAGTTGAATCTGGAATGGAATGATGCAACCACATCAAGGCTAAACCAATTAAATGAGTTGGATGAATTCTGCTTAAAGGCATATGAGAGTTCAACCCTGTATAAGCTACGAATAAAGCTGCAACATGATCATCACATCAAAAATTGCCAGTTTGTGTCGGGAGATTTGGTGTTGTTATACAACTTTAGATTAATGTTGTTCCCTGGGAAACTCAAATCAAGATGGTTGGAACCTTTTAGAGTATCACATGTCTTCGACCATGAAGCCATTGAGGTGGAGAAAAGAAATGGCGCAACATTTAAAGTAAATGGCCAAAGAGTCAAACTATATCTTGGAAATGTTGAAGAAATTAAGACAATGGAGGCATGGGAACTTGATGAAACATGAGTAATAAAGTAGACCAAGTCATCCCGCGACACTAAATCAGGTGCTACTTGGGAGGCAACCCAAGCACACTGGTGCTTAGGCACCCAAATATATTTTCTTTTTGACCCCTGTTCTTTATTTTGATTTTTTGTGTGTATTGAGGACAATACACATCTTTTTCGATGGGGTGTGAGTAGTTATAGGCCTCAGTGAAGTCTGAGTAACCTTGGCCTATAACTATCCCAATTTTGAATCTGAAGGATTTTCTTACCTGTGTTCTTTTTCCTCGAGGATATTTATTTTCTTTTGAACCGGCATGTCTAGGATGTTAGGTAGTATTAGTAGCATATAGTACTGATGTGTATGACATAATGTGTATTTTTATCAAAAAATGATACCCACCAAATTTTTTGTTAGTTAGTTAGTCTTGATAGCAACTATGCATGTTTGATTATTTGACGGTGCTTGTTCTGATAAGTTAGATCGAATTATGATGAAAAACATGATCTAAGAGTCTATGTTGATAGTATAATTAGTTCCATGTGTGTGTGAGCCTATTTGTATGATTCTTATATTGTGTTTCAATTCAGAACTTGCCCTATTACTCTAACTTAGACTGTAGGATAGTTGGTTAGGAAAGGATCTTAGACCATTGTTCACAATTAGTCCACTTAGCCTAAATAACCAACCAAATGTATAATCTATCCCTTGATACTAATATTTGAGCTTTACATGTACCTTTTTATTTTGTAAACGCCTCAGTAACCTAGCCTTGTTAGATGATATATCCTAAAATTGGCCCTAGTCCTCCCTTGAACATTGTGCACCTTGACTAAGTCAAATAGCCTAAGTTGATGGTGGCTGGAGTAAGGAAAAATCAGGAAAGATGGGGGGGGGGGGAGAGCTAGTGATGCTGAGAAAAAGGGAAAAATATGTTAAGGGGTGCGAAAAAAATAAATAGATGCCTAAATAATGATCTGAAAAGAAAAAGAGTGTGAAAATAAAAGGAATTGTGCTAAACATGAGAGTAAGGCACCCTAAAAAGCGTAAAATGGGAGAAAAGGGAGAATAAGATGAAGATATCAATGTTGGTAGGGCAAAAATGTAGGAAAACACAGTGTCAAGGAGGGTCTTCATTCACTATGTTCCCAAAACATCACACCAAAGCCCCTTGAACCTACGTTACAAGCCTAGAAAGTCCTAAAATGATCCTAGTTCAACTAGTTGAAGGTCATAGTCTTGAGTATAGGGGCAAACATATGGTATTTAATACTGTGTTTGTGTGTAGTCCCAAGTATTTAATATGAAAATATCATCATGAACGGGAGATGGGACTTCTTTTTGTGAGGGCACTTTCATTGCATTGTTAATATGGGACTAATTTAGTGATCGTTGCTTATCGTAGATTACATCGCTTGTCATAGTTGCACTGTTGAATGTATTAATCTATATTAATTTTCTTGAGATCCATCTGATACGCATTTATAAATGGTGTGGGTATCTATGCTTGAGTTTGATATGATATGTGCCATTAAACTGATGTCTGCGTGTTACTGCACTACTTATGTAGATTGAGTCTGTTTCTTAAGGACAAACAACAATTATAAGTTGAGGGTGTTGATGTGCTGTCAAAATACAACACTTTTGATGCTTAAAACTTAGAATTTTGTATGTCTCAAAGTGATTTTAGTAGACTTGATGTGTTTTTATGTTTGTTTTGAAATATTACAGGGTTGGTACAATTTTTGGGCCAAGTGTGCTGAAATTGAAGACTTTGATGATCCACGAAATCCTTTTATGGGTCGTGGAAGGTTTCATGCACTATAGAAGTAGTCTCGTAGAAAATTTCAGTAAAGGGAAGATTTTCTAAATAAGACTCTACGAACATGCAGATGAGCTCTAAAGTATTCTATGAGTCGTAGAGTTGAAATCGTATCTTGAGGATCAAAAAATGGAGAAGTGCTGAAAGTTAATCAGATGAAATCCTCCACGGGTCATACAATCCTATATGGCCCATAGATGAGTCTCATAGAAGACAAGCACGAAATCCCGATTATGGGTCGTGGAACATTATACGGCTCGTGAAAGTTGCCCATAGAACTTGCCGACCCAGTTTTCCTATTTTGATTTGGCTTTGTATTTTATACATTATAAATAGGTTTTTAGGTTATTTTTTGTTAAGTTTTTTCAAAAGTTTCAAAAGTTTAGGAAGTGTTTACAGATTTTAGGATTTCTAAAGAGAGAGAACATCAAAGAAACAATATTTTGTGTTCTTGATTCGTATTTTTAATTTCTATTGAAAAGTTGATATCCTTGTTCATAAATTCATTCATGTAAGTGCTCAATTATGTATTTATATATCATGATTATTGCATCTACACTAATCATGAGTAGCTAAATCGACAACTAGGGTTGTGGGAACCATAAAGAACTAACAAAGTAAAATCGGATAATTCGTAACTCTTGGAAAGCGTGTATGAATGTATTAATTATTTTTCTTCGTTTTGCATGATTTTAATGGTGTCCAACATTAGAACTCACTAGTGTTTCTTGCCGGATCAAGGAGGCAATGAATAGGAAAAGAGAATAATTAACAAGATTCGATTAATGTTTTCTCGTCTAATCAACCAAATTGGATCAAGGGGATGTTGTACTGGGATAATAGGTACGGGTTAGTAATATCACACTGCGGAGATGGATCAAATCCCGTAGTGAAATTTATCTCTCACCTGGATCAAAGGGTTTGGTAAACTTAACTTACCATTCTGCATCTACACACTGGAAAAAGATTACAATTATCTGGTAATACTGAGTTAGGGAATCATGGGGAACACATCACCCAAGTTAATTCTTCTACTGATTACACAATTCTTGCACTAGTCTAGGTTTACTTTTCTTGCAATTACAACCCCCCCTCGGGAGATATATAGGTTAATCACCCAACTTTGCTTTGAATTAATAAGAAATCTACCATATTCTCCGCTAGTTCGACCCTAACCTTGGTTAGGTTATATATCTTGACAATGACGATCACTTTAACCTTCAAAAAGGAGGTGTAGCTTGGGAGACATCAATACCTTCCACCCATAAAGTTCCTCAATAAACCTTTTAACCTTTTCTATATTCTTGAAAATGTTGAGCTACATGACCATGATTTAAAATTATATTTTTATGATGCATTTTCATGTATTTTTCCTTTAATGATGTTATGTATTAACTTACCATGATTTCCCATGATTATCATGTTGAGTGTTACGTTTTTACTACCTAGGGTTTTACTAATAATGTGTGGGCTACAAATCCTAGTTTCAAAGTTAATATTTTATCATGTCCATGCATTATTCCATTAAATCATATGATTTCAAGTTATTGAATAGGCCCAAAATGTTCATGACGAATTTGCATGATATTGTTGATAAGGGCATAAAGTAGGATTTTAAGTCATGAATGTTTTCAAAGATGCAAATAAGTCACAATTGCCCTTAAAAGATGTTTAAGATGGACTCTCAACGTGAAAGGTCAATTCTCACTTGGGTGGTTTTCGAGATATCAAGCTACTCTTATGATATTGCTACTTATGATTCTAAGTTAGATTACATGACTATGATTATGTTTTAAAGTATTCAGGGGGATTGACTTAGCACCCAATAAGGCATTGAGGTGGGGTTCGATAAGGGAACCCTAGTAGCAACCCCTTACTCCCTTAACTATGTGCCACCATAGGAGCCCTTGTAGGCTAGGCTAGTGGATCCATGAAAGCCATAAATGTTAAAGAAAGATGCATGCTTAGGTTGACGGAGTTCCTATCATGACCCAAGTCTAGGGCTTAACCGTAACACGAAGAATGAAACACTTGTAGGCACCTCATCCAAGCTATGTAAGCATATTAAACATTCATAGGTATAAACTCATACATATTGTAGAAATAAAATGGGATAAGGTCTAAGGGACATCATTTAAGTAAAAAAGGAGCATCTCAGAAACATACATCATCATTCGTAACACATACCAACTAAACATGAGTCAACGAGAAATGGTGTACGGTTGATTTCTCTTAAATAGAAAAGATGCAAAAATAAGTTAGAAAGTAAAAGTTTATAGTTTTAAAAGAAAAAAATATACATCCATCTGAATTATACAAAGCATGAAGATAAACAGGTGAACAACCCAAACTAAGGGATTTACCACTAAAACTAGTCTTGAACCCCGGTAAAATTAGCCACGAGACAAAGGAGGAGGAGCATCAATCTCTATGTGGTGACATCGTGTAGGCAAAATATGCATTAGTACGTTGGAATATACTAAGAATGTGAGATGCAATGTAAGAATGAAATTGTGATGCCATCATTCATAAATTTAAAGACTTCAATGCTTGCGATGGTAAAGGTATCATTTATATAATCTTAAGCATGCATAGGGAATAACGTTCAATATGAAGTAAAAGCAATGCATAAAAGGAACACATGTGATGGAATGAAGACATCAAACATCATACTTTATGGGAATGGACTATAACAGACATATAAGACCATGTGAGCTACTACATGGAATCCAATATAACCCCCTACATTGGCATAGGGAAACCACTTGCCGGATGGAACTCCATCTCATAGCATGCATCATCATATAACATAATTGTCCTATGTGGATCCACTAGCCTAGCCTACAAGGGCTCCTATAGTGGCACATAATTAATGGGGCAAAGGATTTCTTCTAGGGTTCCCCTATCGAACCCCACCTGAATGCCCCATTCGGTGCTAACTCATCCCACAGAATTCTTTTAAACATGTACTTAGTAAAAAATGACACTTAGAATCATAAGTAGCAATTTCAAAGAGTAGCTCGAAAACAAAGGAACCACCAAGTAAGAATTGACCTTTAACCTTGGGGACCATCATAAACATCATTTAGGGCATCATTAACATGCTTATATCTTTGACAAAACATTAACTTAAAAGCCTTTGTTTTATGCCCTATTCATCATCAATATATCATGCAAAGATTGACTTAAACTTAGTGGGCTTTGTCATTTACTAGAAAACTCATGATTCAACAGGATCGTGCATGATCATGGAAAAGATATGCTTATTTAAAACATGCATTAATAGCCCACACGTCATTATTTAAAACCCTAATCATTGGGGTCATTACCATCAATTCAAAACTCATGGAAATACTTGACATTATATTGTATGATAACATAAAGACAAAATACATCATGAAATCATCATTAGCATGCATGATAGTATTTAAAGGAACGTAAATAAAATGTAAAAGCTTTAATGAAGGATTTTGTGAGTGAAAGAAACCCACAAATCAACTCACATACCTTCATTGGATTATAAGAAGAAGGAATTTGTAGCCTTTGTGAAAAATCTTGAAACCCTAGCCTTTTGCCTTGCCTTCTAGAGAGAATAATCCTTTAGGATTTTTTAGAATATGGGAGAATGAAAAAAATGAGAATCCTTAGGGGTTTTAGGTATGATTAGGAGCTTATAAAATCATAAAAATAACATAGTTTAAGTCTAGGATTCATAGAAAAGATGAAAATTCCCTTCATTAAAACTACCGGACATGAACCACGAGTCGTTGTTCATGTCGTCCTGTTCTCCTTTTACAATCTTCAAAGTCTGATTACCAACACACCAAACCACGAAACCTAATCCATGGGCCGTAAATAGATCCACGAGTCATGAATTAACTCATGGAATCATTCCACACTTGGTCAAATTTCTATTTTCTAGGGCCCCATCCACGAACATAAACCACAGACCATTCACGGGTAGTCCTGTTGGTCGTGGTTTCCTTTCCAGAAACTCCCAATTTCCTTCAACTTCTAGAAATCACTCTATGACTCATTCTATGGTTCGTGTTTCCTTCCATGGGCCATAAATGGTCTTCATGAACACTTTCGATACTTAGCAAAATCCCGACATCTGAAGACCCCATTAACCAACCCAACCTGATCTATGACTCATGGATTGAACTACGAGCCGTGAATAGGGCTGGTGAAATTGGCCTTGAACTTTTCCAGCTCAACTTTTTCTGCACTTTCTTAACTCCTAACTTGAAGGTCCTTACAATACCTCCCCTTTGGGAACATTCATCCCTAAATGTACTTAAACGTAGGCTGTAAGAAGTTAAACATCTACTAACAACCTAACATACATGTAAAAGTGCAATCTAAACATCTTTTCATGAAACTTTCAAAATCCATACTTAAAATATGTCTCAAAATAGTCCACAAACATGCAAATAGGTGTATGCATCATGTAAAAACTAAAATGCAAGAAATTGGAGGTTTTGGGCAAAAATAACTTGATACCTTATGCTTGAGTAGAGTGGAAAAGTTACGATTAACGCTTCATCATGTTCGATTTTTCTTCCCATTATATGCCTTCAACTTTATGGTTTCTCCAAAGTACCTTAACGAATGCAACGTTCTTCTTCCTTAGCCTCTTTACTTGTCAGTCTAATATTTCAACCGGTACCTCTTCATAACTCAAATTTTCCTCAATGTTCACCTCTTTCAATGAGACTATAGAGTTTGCATCACCCATGAACTTCCTCAACATTGATATATGAAAAATCGGATGAATCAAGTTCTTTTCTATAGGTAAATCCAACTCATATGCCACTTTTCCAACTCTTCTCATCACCTTGTAAGGCCCTACAAACCTAGAGCTTAATTTCCCTTTTTTGCCAAATCAAATCAAAACTTTCATGGGGGACACCTTCAAATAGACCCAATAACCAATATTGAACTCAAGGTCCCTTCTCCTCACATCGGAGTAGGACTTTTACCAACTTTGAGCCATTTTTAATTTCTCCCTTATGAGTCTCACCTTTTCCATAGGATCCATGACTAGGTCCGGCCCTAGCAAGGCCATTTTACCAACTTCAAACAACCTAATAGGTGATCTATACTGTCTACCATATAGAGCTTCAAATGGTGCCATCTCAATGCTTGAATGGAATCTATTGTTGTAGACAAATTCAATGAGAGGTAAGTGATCATCCCAACTTCCTTTGAACTCCAACATGCAAGCTCTCAACATATCCTCCAATGCTTAAATTATTCTTTTGGCTTGCCCATTGGTTTGAGAATGGAAGGCGGTACTCAATTTCACTTTAGTACCAAGACCCCTTTGAAAAGATCTCCAAAAGTGAGAAGTAAATTGGGATCCACGATATGATATGATGGACAATAGAATCCCCTATAACCTCACTAACTCCCAGATGTACAGTTGAGCATAGTCTTCAGACTAAATGTTGTTTTGATCGGTAAGAAGTGAGTCAACGTTTTCATTCTATCCATTATCATCCATATGGAGTCAAAGTGCTTTTTGGTTTTAGGCAACCCCACTTCAAAGTCCTATTGATCTCTTCCAATTTCCAAGTAGGAATGCCAATGTCTTGAGCTAGACCACCCATCCTTTAATGTTCAACCTTGACTTGTTGGCAATTGGAGCACTCAAACACAAACTAGACAATGTCCCTCTTCATTTCATTCCACTAATAGACTTCTCTCAAATTTTTATACATCTTTGTGGAACTGAGATGAATAGATTAAGAAGAGTTGTGAGCTTCTTGTAATATCATCCCCTTGAACTCACTTTCGTTCGACATATATAACCTCCCTTGATGATAGAGTGCACTATCTCTCCCTTGTGAGAAGACTTCTACTTTTCCTTATTTCAACAAGGCTTTCAATTCCACTAAGGCGAGATCAAAGTGTTGTTTGGACTTAACATCCTTGATCAATGAAGACTTCGACCCATGTGGCACCATCACTCCACCACTACCAGATTAATTCAACTTTATCCTTGATCTAGCCAACCCATGTACTTCTTTGGCCAATTTCTTTTTTCCATCACCTTCTATATGGGACACACTACCCATGGAAACTCTACTAAGAGCATTGGCTACCATATTGGTTTATCTCGAGTAATCCTTCACACTCTTATCATATTTATTGAGAAGATCTAACTACCTCCGTTGCCTTAAGTTGAGGTCTTTTTGAGTGAACACATGTTGAAGGCTTTTGTGATTGGTGAAGTTGTCCACATGAACACCATACAAGTAGTGACACCAAATTTTCATTGCAAATACCATGACCATAAGTTTGAGATCATGTGTTGGATAGGTCTTTTCAAGCACCTCTAATTGCTTTGAGGCATACACAATCACCTTACCACGTTGCATCAACATACAACCCAAACCAATCCTTGAGGCATCACAATACACAACAAACCCATCCCTCTGGCAAGGTCAAAATTAGAGCCGAAGTCAACCAATCTTTCAAGGTTTGGAAACTCTTCTTACACTCATCCATCTACACAAACTTCATCTTCTTTTGAGTCAACTTAGTCAACGGAGATTAAATGGAGGAGAATCCTTCAAAAAATCTCCTATAATACCCGGTTAGGCCTAAGAAACTCCTAATGTCCATAGGAGTCAATTGCCTTTGCCAATTCCTCACCACTTTCATTTTTAGGATCAACCTTGATGCTATCACTCGATACCACATGCCTAAGGAATAACTTAGCCAAAACTCACATTTGTTAAATTATTCAAATAGTCT
This sequence comes from Solanum aculeatissimum, assembly GCA_038996855.1. NCBI lineage: Eukaryota > Viridiplantae > Streptophyta > Magnoliopsida > Solanales > Solanaceae > Solanum > Solanum aculeatissimum. The sequence continues at coordinate 2,099 of JBCEWC010007226.1, read as the reverse complement.
TTTGTCCCTTAAGGTTTGCAACACCACCCTCAAATACTCTGTGTGTTCTCCCTCACTCTGAGAGTAGATTAGGATATTGTCAATGAACACCACAACGAACATATCAATGTAGGGTTTAAACATCCTACTCATAAGGTCCATGAAGATTTCCGAGGGATTAGTTAGGCCAAAAGACATCACCATAAATTCGAAATGGTCATACCAGTCTGAAAAGCCATCTTAGGAATATCACTTTCCCTCACCCTTAGTTGGTGATATCCGAACCTCAAGTCAATATTAGAAAAATGGTTAGATCTTTATAGTTGATAAAACAAGTCATCTATCCTCAGAAATAGATACTTGTTTTTAATAGTGACTTTATTGAGTTGCCAGTAGTTTTTGCACATTCAGAGTGATCCATCTTTCTTTCTCACAAACAAAACTGGAGCACCCAATGGAGACCTACTAGGCCTAATAAACCCTTTCCAACAAATCTTTCAATTGTTCCTTTAACTCCTTCAATTCTGTCAGGGCCATTATATAAGGAGGAAGAGAAATATATTGAGTGTCGGGCAAGAGTTCTATGCCAAAATCTAATTCCCTTTCGAGAGAAACACCGGTAACTGTTTTGGAAGGATATTAGAGAAGACATTAATAATGAGAACCGACTTAAGAGAGGGACTATGGAAGTGACATCTCTAACCCTCACTAGATGATATATGCACCCCTTAGAGATCATTTTCCAAGCTTTTAAATATGAGACAAACCAACTTCTACATGAGGAAATACTACTCTCCACTCAAGAAAAGACTCATTTGGGAATTGGAACCTGACTCTACAAGTTCAACAATCTATAGAGGCATAAGAAACATGCAACCAATCCATTTCAAGTATAACATCAAAGTCAACCATGGAGAGTTCTACTATGTCATAAGGGACAACTTTATGCAAGATGGACAAAGGACAATCCCTATAGATATTTTGGGCAAAAATAGACTCTTATATGGGAGTAATCACTTCAAAGACTCATTAAGAATCTCGAGACATGCATGAAATATATTAACAAGGAAAGGTGTTACAAAATATAAATTCGCTCCCAGATCTAACGATGCTTATGCATAAAAATGATAAGCTTTTAACATACCGGTAACAACATTTGGGGCCTCTTTTACTTCTTGGTGGCCATGAAGAGCATAAAACCAATTGGTCCTTGGGTAAACTTGAGCTTGTCCGCCTTATCCTTGGGGCCTTGTACTACCACTCCTAAAATCCTTTGCATGGTTCCCGGGCTTTCCACACTTGAAACATGCATTAGAGCCGGCCAAGAACTCCCCTTTTTGGGGCCTCCCACACTTGGAGCAATTAGGAGTTTGTGGCTTTTAAGCTACCCCTTGTCTTTGATGAATTGGGTAGGAGAAACCCTTTGACTCCTTTCTCTTTGTCACCTCGAAATTTGTTGTGGCCTCCACTCTTTTAGTGAGAATATCCCCTATCATCCACCCGAGTTCTCTTGGATTCTCTAGCTCTCTCCCTCAACTTTTTCTACTATTTGTTTTAACATAGGTCATCAAGCAGTAGATGTCCATCACCTTCACAAGTAAGGCAGTATTGCACTCCTTTGACACTAAATTCGATAAACCTGATATGAACTTGCTCATCCTAGGCCTTGGATCCGCTACCATAAATGGGGCATATTTAGAGAGTTTGGTTGTAACCGCTACCATAAATGGGGTATATTTAGAGAGTTTGGTTGTAACGACCTAAAATATTTTTGAAACCTCTTATGGTTGGTCTAGTATGGTGTTATAATGGTCGTGGTTGAAAATTTGTGGCCACGGGTGGAGTTTAAGTAGCCGAACACAAAATGGGTCATTTTGGGGTCTAGAGAGGCCATTTGGATAGTGAACTTCACAGATGCATAAATTTTGATGTAGGTAAAACTATGTGCGCTACTATACATAAAATGAAAGATCTTTGAATTATCTTTGCAACACAACTTGTTTCACTCAATTCCAAGGTTGGATGAAGAAGTTATGGACAAATGAGTGAGACTGCCTGAAATTCGAAAGACATTGGAGATAGGCCCTGGAAATTGGCCAAGGCATGTGAGACGGACCGTG
>JBCEWC010007225.1:0-21729 GCA_038996855.1 Solanum aculeatissimum | reverse complement strand
AAATAACAAAAGAATTCTTTAAAATTAATATTTTTATTAGTAATACAATATGTTTAAAAAGAAAATATATATACATTAATTTAAAGAAGGGTATTTCTTACTCATTTGGTAATAATAAGAGCATTTTGGACCAAAGTATCATTGACAAGGACATTTTTGGACCAAAGTATAAATCAAGGGCATTTTTTACCCTTTTCCGTTAGTATCAGGACATTTTTTACCCTTTCTGATAGTATAAGGGCATAAATGACCCAAAGTATAAACTGAGGACATTTTTGTTCCTTTATGATAGTACAAGGGGATTTTTGACTTTTTTCCCTAATTTAAAATTAAAGTCAATTATGAGATTTTTGATTAATTTATATTTTTAAAAATAATTAAAAAATAAGAACGGAACATAACTTTTAATTTATGTTCAAATAATCTCTTAAGCATACTTATGAACAAAAAATTTGTAACTTTTGATCATGTCATTACAATACTGAAATTACACGCTTAATTTATGTATTTATATTGATGAAAAATAATAAAATAGTTTTTTATGAAATTAATCGATACAACAGTTTGTTTTTTTTTGAAAAAATAATTATAATTTAATATAATATAGTTTTGATGCGTGGAACAAAGGAAGAAGGTATCCTTTACTTCTAACTCAAGGTATTTCTTTTATGATGGAAGGACAATTACAGTTAATTTCTTTTATAACAACATCATGTATTTATTTTAGTATATTTTTTAAATCATTATAAAAATATTCTTGAACTATTAAAAATAAAATAAATTCTTCATTTATCTATTGGGTTCGAAATGTCTGTCATCCACTATATTTTTGGACCTAATGTGGCTGAATAGATGGATGAAGAGTATTTTTTTCATCATGTTTAATAGTTTAAGGGTATTTTAAACCTTTTTCCGTAATTTTTTTGGGTGAATTACATATATATATATATATATATATATATATATATAAAAGTAAAAAATTTACAAAAAAAATAGTAGATGTTTTATTTACATAAAAAATAACCCCAAATCAGTGAAACTATACAATATTGTTATAGAAAGTATAAACTGTTATACAATATATATTACTGATATATGAGTTATACACTAAATATACATTAAGATATACAAATATACATCGATTATACATGCCTATACAACGAAGATTGAATGTCCAAAATTATAACAAATAGTCATAGGGCAGTCGGATGACTATTTTTCGTAATTAAAAAACCTGACTATTTTTTGTATAAATAATTTTTTTCAGTGGCTTGTGGATGTAATTATCCTAGTTTTTTTTCATTAAAATTTTTAAATAATATAAATTTAAATTAAGGAGATATAAAATTTATCAAAATACTGACTTCATGTATTTTACGTTGACCTGAAAGATGAAGAGGAAAATAAATTTCCATTGCAAAAATATATTTGTGGCTTCGAGGAGAGTGGAGACCCCATTCTTGAGTTCTGCGGCGCTAACACAACACTTTTACATTCTTCAAATTCATCCTATTTTCATCTGTTTACAGTTTTATACATACAACTGCTCATCAGTCTACCAACCCCATTTTCCAAATTAGCCATTACAGATATACTACAAATTAAGCCTCAAGCTAAGCTAAGCTAAGCCATGCAAGTAATTGAGACCTTTTGAGCAACACAAATGCCCAAAGATTCATTTTTTCAGACACCCATTTCCAATTACTAATCAGTTAGCAAGAAACAAAAATGCTTTTCCATTTTGATCTCAAAGAATTTCAAGAAAAGGTCTCTACTCAGCTCCGGCCTTGGGAGCGCTCTTTTCAGTTCTGGGCTCGCGCTGCTGATATTTATACTGGTTATAAAGTAACCCCTTTTCTTTCCTTAACTCTGTATTGGTTTATACATATTTATATTGTTCCTAAGTAGTTCGATTGAATTTATGTTTTTTTTTTCTTGGGTTTCAAAGGTGTTTCAGGTAAGAGCAAGTCTCGAGAAGGATGTGGCGAAACAGGAGGTGATGTGGGAGAAGCAGCACGAGGTTGCTGCTGACAAGATATATAACATGTGTTCTGAGCTTGGTGGGTTTTTCCTCAAGGTACTTCTTCAATTAGGAAAATTATCAGTATATTTGTCTTTAGCGGATTTGGTTTCGTTGTTATTTATTTCAAATTTCTAAACCTTGAACTGTTACAGTTTGATCTAAATGGTTTCTCCACATGTTATGATTAACAAGTTCTCCCTCCATTTCAATTTGTTTGTGGGGTTTTGACTTCACAAGGAGTTCAAGAAAGTAAAAATTTTTTTTTTTTAGTTTTGTGGCCTTAATTTAAACGTCATCTACTAAAATACCCTTTAATCTTGTGGTCTAAACAGCCATACGGAAAGTTAGAATTAAAGAATTGTCAAAAAGAGAGAAGATATTATTTTTGAAATGGACTAAAAAGTAGAAGTAAGGCAAACAAATTGAAACAAAAGGAAGTACTAATCTTGGGGATGCGCCCACCCTATTGAGGAAATCACGTCATCCCTTGTGCTTCAGAAGTTACACATTACTTTGGGGGTAAAAGAAGTGACCAATTTTGTTGTGGATTTTTATTTACCTGCGAGTTACTGTGTTATCAAACTGCTTTGTTTTTGATGTAGTTATTTTTTTAATTTATGTTGTATCATAATAGTACCTGTTATTGCTGAGGAAATATTCAGTTTGTTTGGGTGATGATTGATGATGTTAGGTTGCCCAAATAGTTGGGAAACCCGACTTGGCGCCAGCTCCATGGGTCAAAAGGCTTGTTACTCTATGTGATCAAGCACCGGCTACACCATACAATGTGATTAGGGTAGTGCTTGAGAAGGAGTTGGGTCAAAGTATTGATGAATTATTTGAATATTTTGACAAGGATCCACTGGGATCTGCTTCAATTGCTCAGGTATCTGCTTTTATACTCTCTTCTCTGATTCTCGTTCTTGCTAAATTATAGAATTCCCAAAGACTCATTTTTTTCTTTTGCAAGAAAAGATGGAAATCATAGGATGGAAGATGGATTACTGGTTAAGTATTCTATTAAGCGTCTCATTTGAGCAGTCTTTATTTCTTTAAGCTCAAACTAATAATAAGGAAGTTTATGGATTGAATCATAGTATTTATTTCATGTTCAAATCTAAAACATTATCTTGTTATTTCTTTAGTTTATGACTTGCCGTATAAGTTTTCTTTTATCTTTATGTATGGCTTGTTCAGGTTCATCGAGCAAGACTCAAAGGTGACAAGAATGATGTTGTTGTCAAGGTAGGAATTTGAATGTCATCTTGTAATGGTGGTATAATTATGTGGTTCTAATTGTCGTAAAACTATAGGTCCAACATCCTGGAGTTCAGGAATTGATGATGACTGATATCCGCAACTTGCAAGCCTTTGCGTTATATATTCAAAAGACAGATGTCAAGTTTGATCTGTTCTCCGTTACCAAGGAAATGGAGAAACAGGTGCAAAAAGAATTCATGAATTTGCAATGTGTAGTATTAGACTTTTCATTTTCTTTCCTTTTCATATCCTTATTCCTATCTGATATTTTCTTAGTTTGATGCTTGCTACTCCTAAGGTAGACTGAAAAAGTATTGGGGGAGGTGATTAGACAGGATATGACGTAGTTTCGTATGATCGAGGACATGACCTTAGATAGAAAGGAGTGGAGGTCGCGTATTAGGATAGAAGGTTAGGCAACTAGTAGGGGTAGGATGATGTCTGGCCTTGGGATATAGCAGGTTAGTAGAGGTAGTGGGGTCTTTATATATTGTATTGTTATTTTTAGTATCTTTATGAATTATTATTTGCTTTCCACTTTAGTTGTTTTGTTTCATATCTAGTATTTTTTGTATTTTTGAGATGAGGGTCTTCCGGAAACAACCTCTCTATTTCTGTGAGATAGTGGTAAGGTCTGCATACATTTTACCTTCCCCAACCCCACTTGTGGGATTCCACTGGGTGTGTTGTTGTTGTTGTTGTTGCTGCTGCTTGCTACTCCTAGTGGAGCACCTAAGTGTAATTGATTCGGTTCCACAAATGGGAAGGAAAATGAAACTAGGAGTAATACTTGATCCTTCTATGATTATCTCAGATCCATTGGACTTAACAATTCTGTTTGTGTTATGGGTGATACTCTGTATTGCTATAATTAAAGTTCTTCCACAGAATGTTATGTCATATCTCAAGTGCTTGAAGCAAAATATTAGTAAAGTCCATTTTTCTAATTTGATTATCTGTTGACCTACTACTTATGAGAGCATTGAGGTCATTATCCCATTTAATCTATGTCAATGATCAGTAGAGTTTCATTGCTGAAGGATGAAAGCATAGTTGTCATACCTCATAATACTAGTTGTTTTTCTTCCGTAAGCCGAATTAGCTAATGTTTATTGTTACTAATTATATCTTGAACTTCATTGTATATACTGAGTGATTCCCTGTCTCAAATCCACCTTTTTCTTCTGTGATAGAATTCCTTAGCTTCCTTGTTTCTTTTGGCTTCATCTTTACATTTTACATTTCTCTTGGGAACAGTTTCTAATTTATGGTAGGTCTGACATTGTTGTTTCCTTCCTTTATGAAATATTGTTTTTGAGGTTTACTCCGTGTAAAAATGATAGGAGTATTACTTAGGAGATGGTATACAATCTTGTTGGTTTGAATTTCTAACTGGTACTTGACTTCTCTGATGTTTGATATGGCACTATTGTATGTCCGCAAGACGCTAAATATTTCAAGATCAGTGAATATGCGCCAATTGAATCTGTTGGTATTTGCATGCAGCTAGTTGACTTCCTCTCGCTTGAATATTACTACTTGGTTAAGTGAATCTGATAGATTGTATTTTTTCAACTTTTGCACCTTTGAAGTAATATGGTTTTAACTTGTTCAATTCAAGATTAGCTATGAATTCGACTTTGTGAGGGAGGCTGAAGCTATGGCAAGAATTCGGCATTTCCTTTGCCAGAATAACAAAAAATCCCCTGTTCGGGTACCTCGTGTGATACGAGACATGGTCAGCAGGTATGCTCAGGTGAAGAAAATTTGCTTTGTCTGAGTTGCATAGTGGACTAACATGAGACTATTAACTTTAGCTCCTGTTTTGGTGATTCAAATTACGTCGTGTTTCTATTAATGTGTTCAACTTTATTAAGTCTTTTTTCTTGAACTGTTAAGTGTTTTAACTTTGTTAGATTTGACCAAGTGTCGAACAAAAGTCAACTAGTTTCTCCACTATAATACTTAGTCCATAGAACATACATATCAAATCCTTACATAAGGCTTTTCTTCAGTTCTTTCTGGATGCACTGTTATTTGCAACACGGTCTTTGATACACGTGGATCACTTTGTAATTTGCAGTTTGTTTAATACTAGCTTTATCTTCTTTTTACACTCTGCAAGACAATTAAATCTTTGTTTGCATGTGTTGTGGATTGATATAATATTTTCTGTCATCTGTTTTGTCGCGAAAGTTCTCTTGACAACCTATTTATGACCTTATCAAAAAAAAAAAACTCTTCCTGAAATTAGCCCTCATACACTGGGTGATACTTGTGTATTCTACCAAGCCCAAATGCGTTGGAACTTGAATATAAAATTGGTTCAACATCACTATCGCAAGATTTTTCTATTGTGATCAGTTCATTTGAATGATTGCTTATCAAGTCTATTTTCCCTAGCGTTAATCATTCTATATTTTTCTTAATGTTATATATTCTTTCAGATTATTTTTCTTCAGGGTAATCCAACCAACTATGAGGAGTCTTACAACTGGGATGATGTTTTCCTTTTTAGAAAGCATATTTGATGCATTGATTGGTTAATGTGGATATTTTTATTATCTTTCACATATATGTTATCACAAACGTCAATCAAATCTGAACTCTTACACAGAAATTGAAATGTGTGGCTATCTCATCTAAAAGCTTAAGCTATTAGAAAGAATATACTTCTATTATCGTAACTATGTCTTCTACATGCCCCTCATTTTTTTTTTCACGGCCAAGTGCATGAAAATTCTTTTTGAAGTGTGTGGCATCTCATCTAAAAGTTTAAGTTAGAGAGAGCACACTATACTTGCTCAAGTATGTCTTCAACATATAAGTATATATGGGAGTGGATGCAGCGTGTTTGCAAAAGATTAGTTCTACAAAAGGGAAAGATAGGTGGAGTGATGACATGAAATATTTTTGAGGGAACCAGTAAAAAAAACTTATGCTTGCCTATCTATTGCAGAATTAGATCTTGTAGCAGTCACCTTGAGAAAACACAAACGATGCATTTTCATATGCTTATCCTTGCAGCTCCATAAGTTCCACTTATTTTATCGTACATTTATCTTCTCCGCATTTGTTTGATTTTCAGGCTAATTTAGTTATTTGATTGGCCATGATGGGAATAACTATTTCTCACATGATTTTTGGTTGTTTCTGTTGCTATTCTTCCTATATTTATCCACCTGAGCAATCACATGCTGCTTCTAGGAGGGTTATAGTGATGGAATACATTGATGGGATTCCCATTTTGAAGATGGGAGATGAAATGAAAAAGAGAGGCATGAATCCTGATGGCAAGTTAGCGGTAGCTGCAAAACAGTAAATCCCTGTCCTAAAATATGTTGTTCTGAACTTGCCTGCTTGCTTCATACATAGTTGCTTTTTCGTGATGTATAGAAAGTCTTCTGCCTTTGTTCCTCTTTGAAGTGGTCATTTTTCATGTCTGTATATGTTTGAATCCATGTGGAACTCCTGTATGTTCTCTTTTCTGAAAATGTTGATAGTGAAGGTCCCCTTTTTTCATTTTGAAAATGCAGGAATATCCTTAAAAATTTGTCACTTGCTTATGGACAAATGATACTCAAGAGTGGTTTCTTCCATGCAGATCCTCATCCGGGAAACATTATGATCTGTAAAGGTTCTGAGGCAAGTGCACATTGGAATACCTAAACTCATTACGAATCATCATTCTCGCTATAAATATATAATGGAGATTGTTATTTACAATATTCCTTTCAGGTTGCATTGCTTGATTATGGGCAAGTGAAGGATCTGCCTGATGAACTGAGGCTTGGATATGCTAGGTTGGTTCTTGCAATTGCCGATAATGACCCTTTAAGAGCATCAGAGAGCTACAGGTGCAGTAATCTTTTTGTAAATATATATGTTTCCTCTTTCTGCTTTCACAGCAGAAGAGTCTGGTGTCTGTTACTCTAGCATGGTTGCAGTTGGTGATGAATGGGGAGGAAGGGGAGAACTCTGTCACCGTCCTTTGTTTGGGCAGCTGGTCTTACTTGGACAGTTGTTATGCACATATGCAAAGAGGGGGAGAAGAGAGTTCTAGGGGGAAGATGCATTATTGACAGTAACAACAACATACCCATTGCAATCCCACCGGTGAGGTCTAGGGATGGGAGGGTAGAGTGTGACCTTATACCGTGCGACCTTATACCTACCTCGTGGAGGTAGAGAGGTTGTTTCCGAAAGATCCTTGACTCAAGTAATGCATATCAAAGCAGTTTGAAAAGGAAAATACGGAAGTAAAGAGAATATAACAGATAATAGGGAAAGCATTACATAGCATTAAGAAATGAGGAACTGTAACAACAGCCGAATAATGTGATAACTGGAGAATAGGAAACAACAGGTTGTAACAGAAATTGTAGGATAAAAGTCTACAAGAGTGATGCTACTTCTACATATGTTATTATTAACCAAAAGATGGCAGACCTGGTCATGTTTTTTTTTAAGAGAAAATGTATTGGCTCATAGCAACTATCATTGTGAATCATCCATCATTAGAAACACCATCACAGTGGACCACTGTGGAAATAATATATCCCTTGACATACTTCATAGGCTCATCACAGCTCATGATTCAACCAGAACTAATGGTTGATTTTTCTGTAACTGCACTCTTAATGGCTTGGATCAATCTGATCTAATGTGTAAGCAACAAAACTGCAGCAATCTAGCCTTTTTTGTTTTTTCATGGTAATATGTCCTCTTTATATCCCAGGGATCTTGGTATCGAGACCTTGAGCAAATGCGAGAATGAACAAAAAGAAATGCTTAGGCTGGCGCAAACAATGTTTGACACAAAATTACCACCTGGAGTCACAATGCTGCAACCTTTCGCAGAAGAATCTTCAATAAAAAAGATTGCCGTTAAGGTATGTCTTTAAGTTCCTTAGGTAAAAAGTATATAGCTATGCTAAGAGTTGGGTCTCCTAGTCGAGCAAATTGAACGGATGGCATCTTATTCGAAAGTTACTCTTAGGACCTAAATTCCCAATTCATACATAATGTTTCTGTCCTTTCTTTTTGTGTTGCTTCTCTATTTCTTTTGGGTGGGAGAGGTGGGGAATTTGTTTTTGTTTCAAAAAATTGGAGTTGAATCTGGAGGATGCTTTTGATACAAGATTTCCAATGCGGGGATTTAGAATATATATGTTTGTAGATTGTGTGTGCAACAAAAGGATTATATGGTTCAAAAGTCCATGATTTTCAAATTTCAGTAAGTTGTTTTGGTCTTTTGGAATTGAAAGTGGATTTTGGAATAATTCCGAAGGAGAGTTATTCAAGGCGTTTTACTGAACAAACTTAACTAGACTTGCTTAATATTCATTGGAGAAATATACAAACTTCTCCAAAGCAAAGGGTTGGATTTGATATCTATAATATCCCAATTCTATGAACCGATGGATCCTTGCTTAACACTAAAGCCTGGAAATAGAACTTTGGAAGTAAATAATTTAGGGATGAAGGATGATACCTGCATGCAGCATCAAATACTTTTGCTTAGTGCGTCAGACATGTATTCATCATGTGACCAATTTATCCATAATATTTCCCTAAACGTAGTATAAGATGATAGAATGGTTAATTCCTTTTCTGATACATATTTCTGCCAAATTTCATAGGGCTTCAACCATGTTGATTTTTCCCATTTCCTGTCAATCCATGAGAAACTTGCTTGAAGAATGAACCCTAAAGCTCATACTATCGTATTTCTTCTTACATTGCTTAAATTGATATAATGTTGTCCGGATATCCCTTAAGCATAAATGTCTTGGTGGAATACAGTTGGATTATAACTGCGATTATTTTTGCTTTGTAGTTCCGTTTGTTTTCATGTATAGACATATATGTCAAAGAGAGAGAGAATGAGAGTGGTGTATATGCTGCCTAAGTTAGGTTAAAGCAGTGCAAACAAATGTTTGAGGTAAAGGAAGATGTTTTCTTGGAGAATAGCACCAATAGGAAGAACAGAATAGCACCAAGGTGTTCCCCAAGTTTCCAGAGATTCATTAACCAGCCTTGCTAATGGTCTTAAAAGAATATAGATTTCAAGTTTTCTGGATCTCACATGGTTCGTAACTTTACTGAAGATATATTACTGTCGGGCTGATCTGTGTTCGAATATTTGGTTCTTCGACCTTTCAAGAACATTATTCTTTGCTTGATAAATTTTGAACCGGGTTTATTTTTCAAAAAATTGCTGCAGTCAAGATCCTAGTCTATAATTTTACTTGTAAGATATTCCGAAACCACAGATAATGTCTTTCAGCAAGTGAACTTAATTAGATTTCCTATTGTTTACCATAAATCCCAATTTTGGGAATAATAATATATTTGCCGTTTAACAATATTGGTTTCCTTCATTCATGTGGTGATGAAGTTTTTGTTTTGATGATAGGCTTTTCCGGAGGAACTGTTTTCTGTTCTCCGTACAGTCCACATCCTGAGAGGACTTAGTGTTGGTCTGGGAATTAATTTTTCATGTGCCGAGCAATGGAGACCCATTGCTGAAGAAGTTCTGTATGTTGCAGGAAGACTTACAGGTACCTCTTTCAAATTTGACTAATCCATACCAAGGGCTTTCCTTCTTTTGGTCATTAGACTTTGTGGGCCTGGAAAAAAAAGTGGATATTTACCGGTCTGTCCGTCCCCTATAATTAGTTCTCTGTGATCTCGAATAATGTTACATTTCTAGTGTGTATTTTTTGGGTTCCTGCTCGAGATGCACTGCTGCATACAGCAAATTATGTCTTCAGTTTCTTCCTTTTCCAATTAGGCCATTTTCCTTTAATCTGGATGGTATGATTTTATGTTGGTAATTAACTCCCAAAGCACAAACTTAACCAATATATTCTTATTTTGGTTTGTGAGTCCTTTGATATTGTTCATTTACTTGCAGCTAAAGATCTGAAGCAAGTACATAGACATGGAGCTTCTAGAAGAAGATTTTGGAGATAATTGTTTGATGCATGGAAATGATCAGTATGAGCCTACCTGAAAACATGGTAACTTTTGTAATCTTGCCATACTCAAATTGATGCCCATAGCTGCATCCTTGTTATGGATAATTCAGTTATAAAAATTTTCGTTTTGCGAGTTGTACTGGCATAGAAAGTACTGTCAATAGCATTGACTACAAGCAGTTGTTAGGTGGTGTCGAGGGGACCTCAACGTTGGATAGTAAACATGAACAAATTGAACTGGGCTGTGACTGAAGGGGAAAGAAACTTCACCGGCAGATGAGCAATAGAAGGAAAAGTTTTGTGTTTCTCCAAGTTCTTTTTCTTCCTCATGCATCTTAGGTTTAGCGCTTGAACAATGATTTTGCTTGTCTTAGCACGAATCCACTGGGATTGGATGTTGAGATTAAAGTTCAACTGTTATGTGATATTCTGAAATATAGAGTTTGCTCTGTTTTTGCATCTACTGTTTTCCTTACTTTTAGACTTCTGTTTTCTCCTCTTAAATCTACCATTTTCACCGGATATGTTGTTGTCGTTTTTCCTTTATACATAATACTTGCTCCTTTGAACATCTTATGACTTTTCTGGACTTCTGGTTAAGACATTTATTTAGATAGAAAAACCGAACGGTTCAACCCTGTCACAATACACAAAAAGTAGGCTCCCAAGACATACCTAATTCCAAAGGTACATCTTGAAGATGTGGTAAATAGATTGGTTGAAGTTCTTTAAAAGAGGTTTTAATCTCTCTTAACAACTTTTAGAACACTACCAATATCAGGGTGAGGCGTAGCCATAGATGAAAAGGTTGCCTTATGCACTTTCTTAGCAATCAGAATCAGCTTTGCTAAGCCAAACCAAACCATGATAGGTACATTCAAACCAAAAGATCACCATGATCATATTTGGAGCGTATACTTTTACATAACACCGCAGGTATGATTGATCAGTCTTATCATGCAGGGAATTGCATTCACTAATAGAGCTTCCTACGATTGCATCCTAGGATAGTGCAAATGACAAGTTGAATAGTTTAGTTCCACTTAGTAGCCCAAATCCGCACAAGTATGCTTTAGCTACTAAACTTCGAAACAACCCATAGACTTACTTTGAAGTAGGAGCTTGAAGTCAAGTATTAGAATGAGTCTTATTAAGTTTTCCTAAAAGTGTATGTATGCATAAAATGACATTGCTGCGGGTTTAAACTGTTCTATTTATACCAAATTATCTGTTGTATATATGATATCATAACGAGTTTGAACCGTTTTATCTATCGTATCTGTTTTTTGATAGGAGGTGACATGTATTCCGTGAATTTAGTTGAGTTGGCCGAAAGCAGTTAAAACCAAAATTGTTGCAAACAAAGCAACCATTGACTTGAGCAATTTAAAAGACATATTTGTTCCCATCAATCTAAGCATGACGATAAGTATAGGCTGACGTGATCTCAAATTAAATAGAACATAATATAGTTAATTAATTCTAATCTGCATGGGTTGCCAACTAATACTAAATTAATCCAAACATTGTCAGCAAAAAGTGCAAGTTTTTCTAGATTGGCCAATGTTGTGCACTGCTTAATTTAGTGAGTAAACCTTCTATTACCCCTTATTTAAAAATTGGAAATTTGTTTATAATATACAAATATATATTCTTGTTTCCCCTAAAGCACATGATTTAGCATATGCCATGTCGATGAATATTGGCATATTGAGAATAATCCACTCATAAAATGTCATTAAACTGCTAAGATGCTTCTTTTGACGTTCACATAGTAAGAATTAAGAATATTATGTGTATTTTTCTTACTAATCAAATCAGTTACGCACTTAATTTACCCCATGTTAGCCGGCTGATGTTACCATTAAACTATTTAATTCCTAATTAATTGTCAACGGTAATAGTATTTAGTTCCACTAACTTTGGGATTCACTCTTCAACGTCAATGGTAGATTTTCGGAAGTTTGACCAAACAAGCTATAAGTTACGTTGTGTAAGAGTTTCGATACATATAATTTAAACAAAAATACAATGTAATCCTCACTTTTAACTAGGGGTGTGTTTCGATTGGGTTCGACTGATTTTATGTATTTATTGATTTGATTTATTAATTTGTGAACACGCTAAATCGATAACTAAACAAATAAATTATTTATTATTAATTTTTACTCTTTTAACAGTTTGATTTTCGATTAAACCAATGAGATAATGTTCATAAGCATGATATTTATAGAATAGAAATAGTTGCAAGAATAGAAATGATGCATAAATTTCTACATTGATCACTTTTGTTTAAGAAAAAAAAATGTTTGAATCTTTTGGAAGGCAGATGCAATAAATTGCAAAAATAATATTAATTGTCTATCTTTGTCACAATTAAATCTACAATTAAGAAGATGGAAGGTAATACGAATTTGTCTAAAGAAAAGAGAAGGTGTTGCAATAAAGAGACCTATAAGAAGTAGCACAAAGTATAACCTTACTGGATTATCAATTTAACCATTAATCAAAATCGAAAATCGAATCGATAATCCAATGAAAAAATTTACAAAGATCGTTTAAAAATCATAAATCCAATAACCTAAAAATCGATAAACGAATAATTATTTTTTTTGGATTCAACAGAAAAATAACACTTATAACCCCAAAAGGAAATTATGTATAAGTGTCTATCACCTCACTTTCATACTCTTCTGTTAAATTATTCTCACGTCTTTAATGCCATATGAGTGTATATATACCCTGATGATATCAAGAAGGAAGCGACAATGCTTCAATGAGAACACTACTCAGTTATTCTTTGATAAAAAGACTACTCAATTACAGTTTGATACCATTTAGAGTATATACACTCTGATGGTATCAAGAATAAAAAAATAGTGATTCAGTGAAAACACTACTCATTTACTCCTTAATATCATTAGAATATATATATACTATGATGGCGTCAAGGAGAAACAAGCAATGCTTCAGTGAAAACATTATTTAATTACTGCTTGATATCATCAGAGTATACAATACTATCAGAGTTTAAAGTTTAATAAATAAGATTGCGACTTTAATAATTTTCTCTTAATTGTTCTTAAGAAAAGAGACAAATCCTATATGATATAGATAAAATATCAATCTACTAATCGAGTATTACAGAGTATTAAACACAGCCCCGTAGGATGTTGCTATGGTATCAATATAACTAGCTTCCTCGACTTCGAATTGGTTTGGGACCAATGAGGAATAGTTTTGACATTGTTTTCTTGTTTTAATAAAAGAAAACATAGAAGTAGCTATCATGATGATATATAGTTAAAAAGTAAAACAAATGAGTTGACATGTTCCCCTTCTTGGCTACTTACCTTGTTTATTTTTTTTCCCTATTAATATTCACAACTTTGGAAGCTTCCAACGAGAGGAACATCAATCTTGTGCTGTATAATAAAGAGTATAATTCTCATAAAAAAAATAAATTTATCAAAAACATAATACTAGCTTAGGTTATTTACTCCAAATATTACTAAAAAGTTAGCATAGCTTTTTCATGAAATAGTCTTAAGCCAAATTGAAGTGGACCACCAAAATTCTAGTTTTTGTTTGCTATCTTTGTTAATTTTAAAGTAATGTCATCAACCCAAAAGATCTTTTTTCTAATAGACTAGGAAGAATGATATTTTTTAAAACAAAATGAGTTAGTAGTTCATAAACACAGAGAAATTTTTATGCTAATTGTGCATTTTTCACCTATTTTTGCACATAACATGTTTCATTTTTTTGAAGTTAGTAGTCACACTTTTTTTTTGGATGGTTGCATTTTTTGAAAATAAAATAAAAATTGAGGGACGATTACAAACAAGACTATAATTTATCTTGCCAACCAACTAAGCTGTTAAAAGTGCCCTTTTGGTGGTTACCTAGAGTTACTAGTTGTGGCAGAGCCAACAACCAAATAATGGGGTTTAATTGAATCTTGCATTGTCATACGTAAATAGTGTGATTTTTTTCAATATAAATGTCGGAGTGGACTACATGGTGGAAAAGACCAGGGAAGCTAAGGCGTGTGAGGAGAAGGTGCACGGAGGCATCAATAAGGAGATGCAAGAGCTTGGCTGAAGAAGAATGAGGAAAAGGTGATCAGATAAAATATGACACATCTCTAGCTCCTCGAGGAGATTGTTGGGTCTAAGTAATAAGTGTGAATTGGGAAATGAAGATGGAAAGACAAAGGAAAATGTTGGGGAACCGGGAAATGAAAAGTCATTTCTCTCTCAGCGGTAAAATAGAGAAACACTTCCTCTAACTCTTAAAGAGTCAAGTAAACGGGACCCCCTCGCGCCGTTGTTGTCGTCATTGCTTGGCTTCGACTTCGACAAATGATTTAATTGATATATTTTTTGGACAAATTTATTTAATAAAATCTTTCTTTTCTGATATTTGTGAATTATTTATTAATTAAGTTAATACGTGAAATTAGTTAGTTTAACAAACTTTTAATTTTCGCGCCCTGAAGTTTGAGGTACCGCTACGTCTGTAATAGTTAATTTGTTTTATCATGGAAGGAAGTAATCCATAACCTCAGATACATTGAGGGGATTAAATTCCTTAAGAACACACAATATATTCTGTGGACTCAGATTGGTTTATAATTTTGTTTAAGTTTTTCGTTAAAGGGAATAACATGACTCAGGGTAGCTGTGTATTACCAAGGGAGAGGCAAGGAGCTAGCCTCCTTTTCTCATCTACTTATATAGTAGTTTTACTTGGGTTGTTTTGTTTATCTTGCTATTTTGTTGCCATTGTCCTTTCTATCTTATTACAGTTACACTTCTTTTGAGTCAAGAGTCTATAGAAAATCGTGTATTATACTCCCCGCAGACCCACTTATGGGATTATAAGGTATTAAAATTTGTGACTCCGCCACAAGGTTGATGAGGGGCCTATTCTCTCTTGATTCCAAACCTATGGTGGGTTACAGGGAATTAATTTCTGGTTATTTTAAAAGATGATGGTTAAGGTTAGTTTGCGTCATGATATTTTGAATGAGAATGTAGAGTCGTCAATTAAGCTAAGAACCAGATATTAAAGTCCAAGGCCACGGGAGCTAATCGATTGCTCTATGCTTAATTTAATGTTTCTTTTCACAGATAAACTCTCCCTGTCAAGTCCTTTTGAGGTAGCAGTTAAATTAGTTAGTACTATTCCATTACATCCAATAGCATTAAGACAAAATTTATAGAAATTATCAATTCACACAAGAAACAACGCCATGAAAACTAGTATATGTAAACCTATTTTCCCCTGTTTAGTCGTTCTTTCAAGCTTGAATTAACTAAGAGAGCGGAAAAAAAGGAAGAAGAATGATTCATGATATGGCTAATGCTTTCCTATCAGTTGAGCCTTGTAATGGTGATGAAAATTGTTATGACCCTTTGGAAAATGGCCTTTATCTTAGTCATCACAAAGAACTGTCTTACTCTCTTAATCCTTATACATCTCTTTTGAAGAGAAATGCTGCTAGCAATAGCATGATGATTTCAACTTTGTCGAATGAAAGTAGGGATTTTAAAAGGCTAAGGAGAACCCCAAGTCTTGGTGAATCTTTTGGAAGCAATAGTACTTTTTATAGTACTGATAGCAACAGCAGCAATTGTAGTTTACCAAGAATTGGTAGCACTAATAGTGTGAATAGCTTGTCATTGCAACCAGGGTTTCATTTTCGCGATCACGTTTGGGCATTGAACCAAAGGTACCTTGCTGCTGAGGCTATTGAAGAGGCAGCAGCTGATATAATTAGTCAAGAGGAAGAAAATGGGGAAGGCATGAAGTTAGTCCAGCTTTTGATTACATGTGCTGAAGCTGTGGCTTGCAGAGATAAGTCCCGTGCATCGATGTTGTTATCGGAGCTACGTGCCAGTGCATTAGTATTTGGGACGTCTTTCCAGCGTGTAGCGTCCTGTTTCATGCAGGGGTTGGCTGATAGGCTGACTCTGGTGCAGCCACTTGGCACAGTTGGTTATGTTGCTACCCCTGCTATGAATAAGACTGACATTGCCTTGGAGAAAAAAGAAGAAGCTTTGAGGTTGCTTTATGAGATATGTCCACATATTCAGTTTGGTCATTTTGTGGCTAATTGCTCGATATTGGAAGCCTTTGAGGGAGAGAGTTTCATTCATGTGGTTGATTTGGGAATGAGCCTTGGGTTGCCTCATGGTCACCAATGGCGTCGTCTTATTCAGAGTCTTGTTAATCGCCCTGGACAGCCCCCACGTCGCCTTAGGATCACTGCTGTTGGACAGAATATTGAGAAATTGCAAATTATTGGAGATGAACTTGAGGCCTACGCAAGAAGCCTTGGCATCAACTTGGAGTTTTCAGTTGTGGAAAGCAACTTGGAGAACCTTAAACCAAAGGACATCAAAGTATACGATGGTGAGGTCCTTGTGGTTAATAGCATTCTTCAGCTCCATTGCGTGGTGAAGGAAAGTCGTGGTGCTCTCAACTCTGTTCTGCAGGCAGTTCATGAACTCTCTCCCAAGATTCTAGTACTTGTGGAGCAAGACTCTAGTCACAACGGACCTTTTTTTCTCGGGAGATTCATGGAAGCGCTCCATTATTACTCTGCTATCTTTGACTCCCTTGATGTCATGCTGCCTAAGTATGACACCAGGCGAGCAAAGATAGAGCAGTTTTACTTTGCAGAGGAGATTAAGAACATCGTGAGTTGCGAAGGACCAGCAAGGGTGGAAAGGCACGAGAGGGTGGACCAATGGCGTAGGAGGATGAGCCGTGCAGGTTTTCAGGCAGCGCCTATTAAGATGGTGTCACAAGCCAAACAGTGGCTTGCAAAAGTGAATGGACATGAAGGATTCACCATCACAGAAGAGAAGGGCTGCTTGGTTCTTGGATGGAAATCAAAGCCTATTGTCGCTGCCTCTTGCTGGAAATGTTGATCAATCACATGATCATCTGCTACAACAGTGTCATGTTAGTGTGCTGGTTTTCAGTTCTTGAAGAATCTTGAGTGTGGAGTTCAACAATAAGAACATCTGATAAGTTGAGTGCATCTTTTTCAGATGGAGTTTGCATTGTGATGAAATAAAGTTAGGCAGCCATTTTCCTTTTTGCATATAAAATAGTTGTTGGTGTATAGCTTTGACACATTCCTTTCATTTTTTGACTTAGTTTCCTATTTTTCCTTCCCACAATCCCAAACAAGAAACAGTCGTGAGTTGTCTGTCAAAAATGTACATATTATTAGTACTTCCCCGGATTGATATTTACAAACGAAGAGACATGAGCTTCTTCTACTGCATATACATAGCATTTGAACTCAATATTCACTGGTTGATTAATCTAGATTTTCATTGCATCAAAACACCACCCTCTGAGTGTTTTTCCATTCACAAAGCTCGAAATCAAGATCTTTGATAAAAGATGAATGGATTTCATTCGTACCACAACATTCATTGATGACTATTATAGAAATAAATTAAACTCAACACCATCATCAAAATCCAAAACACCACCCTCCAAGTATTTCTCTATTCACAAAGCTCGAAATTAAGATATTTGGTAAAGATAAACAGATTTCATTTGTACACAACATTCATTGCTGACTATTATAGAAATAAATTAAACTCAATACCATAATAATTATAATAACCATTATATCATCATATATTATTAAAAGTGAAAAGTTTCAAAGTGTAAAGTTCAATTACTATTTTGCTTCTATACTAAATACAAAAATTATAAAGTATCTAATTAATTAAATATCTAATACAATTACTCGTATCATATTATTATAATTATATTATACTAAATACAAAAAAAGGAAAAAGGATAAAAAAAAAATACCCCTGAACTATTTGAAATGAAGTAGAAATACTCCTCTGTTATGTTTTGGTTCAAAAATATCTCTCTGTTATATTTTTGGCTAAAAAATACTCCTCCGTTAAATTTCTAACTCAAAAATATCCCTCGTCCTAACAGAAATGGAAAAGGGTCAAAAATACCGTTCGTTAATTTTCGATTAAAAAATACCCCTTCGTTAAAATTTTAAAGTTATTATTTGAAATATCTCTCTTCCATAAAAAAATCAACCCCAACCCATCATCAAATCAATTTTTGTCAAGCTTTGAGTAATTCAGATTCTTATTATATGAAAAAAAAACTTTTATTTATAGTTGCAACTGAATTATCTCTTGAAAATGATAATTTATATTAATTGTGTTACATTGCTAACATGAGCACAACAATTTTTATACAAGTTTCGTAGGTTCAAAAAATTTGAAGAATTGGATCCTATTGAACTCGAGAAACTAATTAAGCAACGATTATAACGAGGATAAATCAATGTTATCATTCGGAGATTGACTTTTGGAGACGTTTGCAAGTGAAATAACAATCCCTTTTGACATGAAAAGGCTAGTCTCGGATCTAATATCCGATGAGAAAACCTCTCGTGACTTTTTTTTTTGTCTACATAACATGCATGATGTCATTTCATTATGGTTTTTTTTTCAAAATTTTAAGGGAGAGGTATTTTTGAACTAAAATCTAACCAAGGGGTATTTTTGCTCCATTTATGATTGTTCGGGGGTATTTTTAACCTTCTTTAATTTTCGTTACAGAGAGAAGTATTTTTGAGCCAAAAATTTAACTGAGAGGTATTTTTGAGCCAAAACGTAATGGATCGGAGGAATATTTCTGCTCCATTTTAAATAGTTTCAGGATATTTTTGACCATTTTCCTCTACTAAAAATAGAAACAAAAATATCCATATAAAGTTGTTAGACATTTTTACCCTTTTAAAAATCAAATTAGTTACATTTTTAATTTTTTTAATATTTATTTTCATTTTCTCCTTCAATTTGCTTAACACAATTTACATGTTATATAAAAGTTAGACATTTATATAGCCTCCAAATGCATTTTGGTTGTTGTCTACATATTTGTTAGTACTTTTTTGGTTTGGTTAATTTATTTATATATTTTTTATTTGCTTTAAATATTTATCTTCATATCTCATATTTAATTATTTATTTTTAATTATTATTCTATAACTTTCACACTTTTTATATTTATAATTTTCAAATATTTAATATAAAATTTTAAGATATCTTTTGATATTCCTCTAACTTTATCTATACAAATTCATCTTTTTTATTTCGTGTGATTTCTACCCAAGATTTTTTTTTTAATTTTATAACTAAAGTAGTGAAGTGTTTATATCATTGTGTGTGACTCATACCTTAGTTTTACACTTTTAGTTGATGAAGAAGGCTCTTAAATTTTTATTGAATGTGGAAGAAGAAATCAACACGAATTTGAAAAATTATATATTGATTCTATATTTTTTCCATCCCTATTGTTATAAGTAAATTCTAAGAAGGATATGTCAATTGTATTTTTTTTTTCTTTATTTATGTTTTTGTGTATTTCTCCTATTAGACTTCTTTAATCTGTATATTTATTTGGGTTTAAATTAGTCATTTGTAACTTTATTGAAAACTCGCTAATTACTAACCAAAGTTAAATTTTATAGTTGGTCGTTTAAAAGAAATTAGTTTTATATATTAAAATACATCCCTCACTTGGTATTATTTGACATATTTTAAAATTTTTATTTATAATTATTGTATTTTATTACTTATTACTTGTAACCATGGTAACATACTCCCTCTGTCCCACATTATATGGTACTTTCAATTTTACACGATTATTAAGAAATCATTAATTATCATTTATTTATATCTATGTATATTAAATGAAGTTAAAAAAAATCATTAATACACTAATTAATGGTAGGGTAAAATGGAAAAAAAAATTAATTCTATCCTAATTTAGTAAGTGATTATATAAAATGAGATAAATATTTATAAAAAGATATTCATATAATATGAGACGGAGATAGTATTAAATACATGTGGAAGTTGCGATGCTCGTGTCCAGAAATTAGTAATCAAATAAAGAAAACGAAGAGAGGGTAATTTAGGTAATTCAGTATTTAGGAGTGGCAACGCCAATTTAGTGGCCGAAGAGGAACTGGAGCGAAAGTGAGAGAGAAAAATGGAGGGCCTTAGCGTTGTAGGAGCAAGTCCTTGCGTTTCTTCTTCGTTTTCTTCCAAAACCAGTAGCTTATCCTGCACACCCTCTTGCAGGCTTATCCTTAACCCCATCAAGAAACACCGCAGTTTAGCTGCATTTCATCTTTTTACAAGTACCCAATCGCGCCCCCATGCCTCCAAAAAGAACCATAGAGCTCGTATATTCCTTCCTCACTTGGTTGCTTCCATGGTATGTTTTCTTTCTCTTCTAATTTGCACTATAGCTGAATTGTGCATTTTAGTTGAACTTTTGCTTACCCAATTGTATTTTGGGGTCAATTTCTTGTTTCAGGAGCAAGTGGAGGAGACATACATTATGATTAAGCCTGATGGCGTTCAAAGAGGACTTGTACGCTCATCAGCATATTCTTCTTTCATTTTGACTTTGGATTTTTAAAAAAGAAACAAGAAACCCATTATTTTTAGCTATTGTTTTAGTTTTTGTTTAATGTTCTTGTTTGATTGTAACAGGTTGGAGAGATTATTTCAAGATTTGAGAAAAAGGGATTTAAGCTAACTGGATTGAAGCTATTTCAGTGCCCCAAAGAATTGGCTGAGGTTTGTCTTTTCTGGAGCTGAGCTTGGATGTGATTTACTCAAAAAATTTCAGTTACTTTTACATTTCTACCATTTAAGGCTTGGAATTCTAAGGGTTTTGTAGGCAATTTTGCTCCCAAAAAATTTCCTCTGGAGTATTCGATATGTTCAAAGAATTATGCTTCTCAAATGGTGTAATTGTAGGAAATATGAACCATAAGATGAATTTAATGATGTATCTGGAGTGGAAGTTTAATATTTAACAACATTCATGTTACTGGGTGGCCCAGTGGTTTGGGCTTAAGACTTCCACGTTGGAGGTTTCAAGTTTGAAACCCCTTGCCAGCGAAAGCAAGGAGTTTGTCTTCTGGGTCGAGCTCGTTGCACCGAGCTTGTCTAGTGTGGGTTACCTCTCATGTGTGGTTTGCGAGCTATTGCATAGGAGCGGGGGTTTAACCAGTACGCGCCCAAAGGATAGCGGTTGCGGTTTCTCCTTGTCATAAATGAATCTAATGGGAAGTAAAGAAACATGATCCTGTACAAAGTAGAAGTAGTACCTTCAAATACAGATGAATCCTTGTAAAGCATTACCTAATGGATGGTCTGACAATTAATTCCATATACACTATTAAGATTGTATTGATTTTTGCTACTTTTAATTATTTTTTTGCTTTAAGAAAACTAGAGATTTGTGTTGTTATGTTTATTTTGTCGATCAGAAAAAGGGAATCATATCACTACGTTAATGTTATTGTTAGAATAGGAATAGGTAAATACAATCCTACTTAAAATAGGAATAGGAATAACAATAGTATATAGAATCCTA
>JBCEWC010007224.1:0-21730 GCA_038996855.1 Solanum aculeatissimum | reverse complement strand
TCTTTAGTCTCAACCCTCTCTTTCACTATTGCACACTTTACTACACACTACAACATATATCCACACTTCTCATTTTTTCTACTACACATTTACTTCTTCTATATCTTCATCACAAAACAAAGTAAGACCACCACTATTTATAGGTGAGAAATTCTTCCTTGTCTTGAATAAGAATAATGTGGACAATAATGTAGGTATATGAATGGAGGAATCATGTCTTGGAAGTTACATGAGTTACAAGACACTAATTGGTGGAACATGGGTTAGTGGTTACATAAGTTACAAGAACTAATGATCATATAAGTTACAAGAACTAATAACTATTCCTCCCACAATTTATACCACTAATATATGCACTTAATATTTTATTTTAATAATAAAATGCATATACACCAACAAAAATTAACTTTGATGAAATATTTTGGTATAAAAAGAATTAATTATATTAAAATCTGTTGAATTTGGAGTTAGTGTTGATAGATTATGTCCTTGGGGTTGAAAATTGATCTAACAATTTCAAAACATAGAATTTTTTAGTAGATTGGAGAGTAGAACTAGTGGGTTTGAATTCCAAAGTATTTGCAGGAAGAGTAGTTTATTAATTACTCTTATAATCGTTATTATTAGATGATTTAGCCTTTGAAAACGTAAATAAGAAGGAAGATCATCAACGACGCAACTTACTTGTCACAACAATTTGATGCCTAGATAGGGTAGGTTTCTCAATTAAGTCAACATGTTTTCTATTACATAGTATAATATAAAATGACGGGAGAGATTCTGCCTAAGTATTCGAGCACGGTGTTTGGATGGCTACATATGTTATGAATTGTTATTAGGACAGGAATGTGTTGTGTGGATTATGATTAGTGTGTGATTAGCAGAGATAGTCTAGTTCTTGATTGTTAACCCTAATACTTCTTGTTAAAATGATTGATGGTTCTTATACGATTTAGGTGTAGGAAAATTGATGGGTTATATATATAAAATATAAGAAAAATGTGTGAGTAATGCATATTCATGAAATAAAAGGATAAATGTAAAATGACTTAATATTGACAATTCCATACAATGAACTTATTTATTTACTTATGACTTCAAGTGTTGTGGTTGCATTACAAGTGATTGTTGTGTTTCTTCGTTTGTGTTATATGTGCATGTTAACTACTATACGAGTATCATGTATAATATATGGTTAGGAAAAAGAAAAGAACATGAATAAAAATGATAACTTGACATCATATTGTATGCAATGAATCTGTTACTTGATTGTTTAAGTTTATAAATTATTTATTGTGATAGTGGTTGTTGGATCGAGTACCATGTCAGTACATACTGGATCAAGTGTCACATTTCGACACATTAAATTGAGTGTAATTTTTTGACATACTAATAGTTTGGATGTGGGTTCCATGAGAGAAGTATTATTGATAATTATCTGTGAATGAATTTGATTACTTGTGCAAAGATGAAGGAGTTGACATAACTTTTATTGATCATGCTCATCCTGTGTAATAATTGGTATAAAAGAACTAAAAGTCAATGTGTTATTAAATTTCGTATTATGATGGTGTTATCTATGTTGCTATATTTTGTGATGTAATTGTGTTTCACCTGTTTTAGTATATTGTGACTGTTTGTTATATTTCATATAATCAGGCATGAGATCGCCGTGTGATCAAGTGGAGAATAGTTAAGGTGTTGTTAAGTTAAAATTTAATGATTTGGAGTCAAATTACATTATGATTCTATTATTGTGTGTGCTAATGAGGGCTTGGAGAAGAATTTTAAGTTTCTATCTCCGTACAAGCCGTCATGAAGGAAAAAACTCCATTATAGCGGGACAACTATAATAGGTGAGGTCCTACCATGGCGGGACAGTTCGGATATAAAATGATAAAGACCCAAACTATCTTGATTCTATCATCTTGCAAGTAGATGAGTTACTACATAGTTCAGGGCCAAATGTTGGTGAGAGCTTGGGAAAAAATTGGTAGACTGGTTAAATAAAATTAGTGATAGTATGTATTCGAGAACTCCCTTATGTGATAGAGTGGTTAAGTTATGATCAATAGTAGAGTTGGCAGCGGATTAGGGTGTCATGCCCTGAGCCTACACCGTGGACGTGGTCGACACTCAAAAATTATTTTTGGCCCGAAGTGAATTACTTTGACCTGACTAACTTACTCAAGGAAATATTTAAGCACCATAAATGAACTAGCTAGAGTGAGAATAATGAAACATGTATCCCAGGTTTTGTAACATAACCATGAAAACTCAAAGTGCAAAAATATGTGAAACTGAAATAAATACTTTTGAAATAACTCAAGGAAATAACTAAGCATTATCTAACTGGTCTATGAAGCCTCTAATTATTTAACCTGAACTAGGTACTGTGATAGGCCCACGACTACGCCAACTGAAATAAATACAAAAGAAATAAAGTCTCTCAAGCTCCTTTGAATGCAAAGAGGTCTCACCAACTGTTGATGAAAAACTACGTTACTGAATGTCTACTATCATGAATACCTGATGCATCATAACACGGTACAACGCCAAAGGGCATCAGTACATAAAATATACAGGTATGTAAAATGGCAAAAAAGGACTCATACTAGGATACTCATCTCAAATACTCAACTCAAAATAGCTCAGTCACGGAAGCATAACCTTTAAATAAATTAAAATACTATTTTAATGCATTGATAAATGCAACTCAATGTATGAAAAAAAATATAATACTTAAACTGCTTAGCTCTGAAAATATAGTTCAACTCAACTAAGTATGCATCATAAGACAAGAAAACACTTTAATAAGAAAATAATACAATTTAGTGTATAAAATATAAAACTTTACTTCTTAGGGGGTTTCTCTAACCAAAAACCATTACTATAAGTATCATAATGATACTACGTCTTGCCCACATTGTCAAAGTCATCCCATATCTTGCTAGAGTGAGGATCAAACTTAACTTATGGATCTATCTAATAGGTCTTCTCAAAGGCAAGTGAAGAGTCGTACCAATGTTAGTACGATTATATCATATGTTAGTTACGTAGTTTATGGAATTAGAGTTATCTGAACTGGTACCCAAATTAGTAGTCAGTACTACTCCCAAAGTATAGTTTATTATGTTCAAATCAATGTTAAAAAATATTATCTTTTTTTAGTTTGAGGTAATTACTCAAACTAATCTCTTAAAAGAGGAAACTATTTTTGGAGTATTTTATTACTTAAATATACTTGTGTAAAACTCAAGGTTTTTCATTAAAATGTTATTTTTGGGAAGTACTTAGTTCCCTATGCTCTTGTCAAAACTCTTTTTTGAAACTCTATTTTTTTTTTTTTAGGGGATATGATCTCAACTCAAGAAATGCATAGAAATGTGAGTTTACTTCTCAACTCAATTAAAAAATAAATGTTTAAAGGTATTCATATGCATACTCAAAATATGACTAAAGGACTTCTTGCTCAGTTCATGTTAAGAGAAAATCAAAAGGCTTCTCTAACTCAACTCGTGTTCAACTTCTTGTTTAAGAAATTTATGGAAAATAATTATCTTCTAATTCAAGATAATGCATGGAATAATTAAAAGTGAAAATACTTGAACTCATTTAAACTCTAAAAACTATGCATAATAAATAGTCATGCAAAGTACTTTAATTGATTGGACTTCACTTATGAAATTGATATGTTATGCTTTCTCTTTTGGAAAATAATCATGCAAACTATGTGTTGATGTGGGGAAATGATGGTTTTAAATCGGTTTAAAACTTATTCAAGAAAAAAATGACTTTTTTTAAGGAAAAAAAAGAGAGCCGACACTTAATTTTTTTAAAGAAATTAAGAAAAATTTATTTAAAAGACTTTAACAGATTACAGGTTAAGTCTTAAATTTTTTTTTTAAAAAAATATGAGGTTCTTATTACTACTTTAAGAAGGTATTAGCATTAAAAATAACCACTAGCACGCGATTATCCGTCAATTTAAAAAATTATTTGACTAATTTGGAAAATTACTAACTTAAAGCTAATAATGATATTTAAAATTATTTGGACAAGGAGTCCATTTAAGCAACTTAAAATAATTCATAAAAGATGTAAATTCAATCAAAATTACTTTACTTAAAAATTTCACTTAGAAATAATAAAAGATAATTTGAAATACTAAAAGTTCCAACTCAAAACACCTGAAATAATTTAGAAAGTAAAATTGAGTAAATAGAGAAAAAAAAATTAAAAAATATTTAGGGAAGGACTTAAAGCATTTGGAGGGAATTGAAACTTTGAGGAAAAAAACATGTTTAAAGAAAAGCATTTGAGGCATTTCAATAATTTTGAATAAATAAAGAATTTAGACCAATCATCTAAAGAAATAATGGTAAAATTTGATTAAAACAAGGAACCTACATAAAGAATTTAGCTTCTTTTTAAAAAAAAGGAATTTAATTAAATTAACTTAAAGTTAGAGGTTAGAGTTAATACAAGTAATTACAAATAAACAAGAGATAATTACACCCACAAATCACTGAGAAAAATTATTTACATAAAAAATAATCCACTTTTTTTTAATTATGAAAAGTAGTCATCCGACTGATCTTTGACTATTTGTTACAATTTTGGGCATTCAGCTCTCGTTGTTTAGGTATGTATAGTCAGTGTATATTTGTGTATCATAATATATATCTAGTGTATAGATCATGTATAAGTAATATACATTGTATAGCAGTGTATACGTTCTATAACTATATTGTATAGTCATGTATAGCTTCGCTGATTTGGGACTATTTTTTATGTAAATAAAATATAGACTACTTTTTTTTTTTTGGTATATATATGCAATTTCTCCAATAAACAATTGACAAAGGAAATGAAGAAAGTGGGCCCAAAACTATTTGTTGTCCACCTGGATCAGTGCCTTGGGCCTTCTCCTGCATTTCAGGCTTTTAGCCCCTTTTTGTCCCTGCATATTGCTTCTGTATATATGCTATATATCAGTGTATACAATCTTATTATTTTCACTTGTATTCTCTGTATTTTCGCCTTTCGGAACATGTTCTTTATCAAGATTGACTCGATAAAAGGAGTGTTACATGCAAAATAAATAAACAAAAGAAATTATTGTGCAATTCATTGAAACAGTATAATAAATATGACTCAATCCAACACACATAGAGACACACCTAAAGTGACAACAAGAAAAATACAAATCAAAATAAACAAGGAAATACCATAAAGGTTTCACATACTAAGATTTTTTTATCCTCAAGGCTATAAGGATATAAGATCATGGTGTAAAGCAAAGACATGCTTATAAACATAAGGTGATTGTGATAGGACTAGGCATTTTAATATTTCTCCAAAAGGAACAAATGATTAATTTTAACAAGTGACTAAATGAATTTAAAATAGCCAAATTGATTTAATTGATGAATTTGGATAAGACTTTAAATAAGACGAATTAATATTAATTAACTAATAAGGTTTTTAATTTTAACAAAATAAAATAATTTATGTAATTATTATAAACTAATTATCTCAAAAATAATTTATAACTAAACTTAACTAATTAAAAAAATATTTAGTTGAAAATAAAATCTTTTGGGATGATTTTCAAGTAATTATAAAAAGAGAATAATTAAATTTACTTATATATTAAAAATTACAAAATTGACACTACAATAATCTGAAAGTATTTTTGAATTTTTCAAAGGTGATTATTTCAAATTGTTTAAAAACTGAAAAAATTTAATAATTAATTTATATTGTGAAGAATAAAAATTGGATGTCAACACTATGTAGCAATGAGAATTTCTCAACTCAACTCAACTCAACTCAACTCAACTAGTGTTCATGTGAAGATAAGCATGAACAACTAATCATGAACTAGAATAATATAGGGGAACACAATCTCGATGAATTTACATAGAATTCAATAGGAAGAATCAAGATCAATTCAAAATTCAAGAAACTTAGGTTGAAACCTTAGATCAAGCTTTTACTGAAAGAGATTAGAGGAGGGGCGTGAGGATGAACTTAGTCTAACACTTTGAGTAGCGTTACATACTTGTAGCATGAAGATTTACTTAAAAAACTAGAAGGATTTTCCTCAACCCAAGCCTCTCCTTTTCTCCATATTTCTGTTCTTAGAATAACGTACATGTTTTTGAGAAAAATTGAATGTAGGTTACTAATATTGGGACAAATTTGATCTTAAAACGACGAGATATAAGTCTAGGAAGGGTAAAAAAAGACGGAAATGCCTTCTAGAAATCCTTATTTTTTTAAAATGTGAATTTTTAATTCCTTATTTTTTTAAAACGTGAATTTTTAATTCCTCATTTTCCCCCTAAAATGTCAAAAACAACAGGAGATACCCTAGAAATCCTTAGAAGGCTGCTCTAAGCTTTGAAGAAGGTGAGAAGGGATCCTAGTACAAGAAAGTTACAACCAACGAACCTTAAGCCTACCACCATCGATTGTCGCCTGAAAGATAGGAATCATGCTGGAATTATGCAGCATGTGATCGGTGTCCAGGTAGGCTAGGTTTCCCTTCTTGAGTAGTACTAAACCCGATTTTCATCCAATAATATAATGTAGATTGATGGGAGAGATCATGCTTAGACCTTCGGCCATGGAGTACCGATGGCTAAGCGCATGTTAACAAATGTTAAAATCAGAACTACTATGCTGGTTAGGATTAGTCTATGTTTGTCGGTAATGGTCTAGTCTTAAAATTTAGGGTTCTCCTATCTAGGCGTTAGAGTAGGTACCCACACGGTCAAGGGAATGGGTCATGACAAGTTGATATCAGATCTCATCTTGCCAATCTCTCACTACAAGAGCAAATGTGAATTACACTCTCGTGGATTAGTGTGTTAACATCCACATCTAATCTTTGAGAAGCTATGAAGCATTCTAAGAAGTCGTTGCATTTCTTCTCTCCTTTTATGCAAATTTCACTTGTGATATAGGTTGACTCCAATTGGTATCTTAATAAAAGTAACATGATATTGTTGTCACGACAAAAGGAACACAAGCAAAAAAAAGGTGGAACCCACAAAGTTCCAATTAGTATCTAGCCTTGAAGGCGTTGTGAATGCAAGAATGATTGACCAAGGATCACCCATAAAACGACCTTACCAAATGATTCTAAATTGCTTATGCGGGATGTAGCTTAAAATTATGATTATAATTAGTGTATTTCTTGAATAACTATCAATGTATAAAGCATGATAGCCGCTATGCCTAAAATTACATGAGACAATAAACTATGGTTGAACTTGTAAATGTGTGAGTAGCATCTTCGGCGTAACTGTTGATGTGTAAAGTATATACCCCCTTCCTTATGTGACCAAAATGAATATGTGTATGGTATTGTATAACTAAGTTCTTACTTGTGACTGATTTCACCTGATTAACTACCTATGTATGAAATATACATGCCAAGAAATTAAATTTGAAGTTACAAGAGGTAAAAATTTGTTGCAATCCCTGTCAATATCTAGACAGATAGTAGTCTTGATGATAACCATGATGTGTTGAATAGGCATACTCTTCAGACGTGCATGTTTCTATGCTAAGATGGAAAAAAAATCTATATTTGAATCATGTTAGGTTCAATTTTGGGCTAGACTCTGATGAATATAATTGATAAAATGAATTTCTAGCTAACTCATGACCTAGAAAAGAGTACGAGAGAATCCTCACAAAAATTTTCATCTCAAATCTGACGTCTGCCTTGACATAGGAGGATGAACCCGCTATAGCATACTTGCTATGGTGGGAATCCTTCCACAAAAATGGGATAAAGTAAGGCAAAACCTTAGCCAGTTTCCCCTATTTTACCCTACTTTTGTTATGTTGTCCTAAATTAGTTAAATTATCCTTTTTATTTTCAAACTTGAAAAATTCAGCTATAAAATCATGATGTTAAGGTAGCCAGTATGCATATCACACAAGAAAATAAAAAATTAGCATTCATCAATTCACAAGGACAGTAGAAAGAAAAAGCAAAAAATAGAAATGTTGTCCATTACAAGCACAAATGGACAAAGACCCAAGTTCTAAAAAATAAGGGGGTTTGATCTAATTCAGACTAAAAAGAGGTCCTCCAGGTCCTGCTCTTTTGTCCAGTCCTCTCTCAAATAAGAGAACTTGCTAAAGTCCTCTGGGCCTAGGGTGGGAAGCTCTCGCTAGGGGGTGTGGCAAGAGAAGATAGTCTTTACGACATTCTACATTTGGACCATCAGGAGGTCCCTCACTATATTCTTATTCTTCTCCCACCTTAGTTGGCAGTGAAGCATCTCAACCTCCTGGACAGTGGAGGCCAGGGCCAAAGGCCCAGCAGAATGGCCTTCTACTGCGCTCTGAACCGTAGTCAACTTCTCTTTCATGTGGACACCAAAAAATGAATATTGTGACTGGGAAGGGCGGGTGCCTTTATCTTCCTCCTCCTCATCAACCTCTTCTGTTGTTGCCCGACTGCTCTCAAGTCTGCCTACCTTTATCCTCTTACTCCCTATGATAGAGCCTTGTCGGATCAAGAGAGATCCATATAGAGTATATCCCTTGCATCCATAAGTGGCAGGCCCACCATTTTGCATATTATAGTGAACCCCAGTAGGAAGAACGCCTTTTTATTGCCTTGATAGAACATCTTCCACTCAAACACTATTTATGCCCCTACATTTATCTCAATAGTTTGAATGGCATAGGCTACCACTAAGGCTGGTAGGTCCTTCTAGCCATTAGATTTATCTACCTCTTCACGTCAATGGATCAGTGTATGCTAGTGATGACCTCTGTAGAGGCCTAGTAAACTCAACCTCAGGCCCCTCATCCACCAGCATATCCTGCAACCATGTCAAATCTATCTCCCTTCATTTGGCATTGAAAGCAACCTCAAAAATATTTGGTACCTCCAAAACTGTAATGATAAATATGGAATTCATTAGAATATCCACCCCATAGATGTGAATAGAAGGGTGAGGATCATCCCAATTCACTATAGGGAGGATGGCAGAACTTCCATACCCATCCTATGCATGCCAGGGGAGGGGCCTCTGTCAACGATCCCCATCCGAACTCCTTCGAGCAGGCACAAAATACGGGGGCTTTCTCCTCTAGCCCTAGCATATGGAAAGCCCTCTAGCAAAATAACTTATTCCCTTGCCAGTCTCAATATCTCTCGGCATTATCCAAGAATAGGGTAAAAGGGAAGTTTGCCCCATTAAATTTGGCCATTGTTGTTCTTATAACCTATAATTCATGGAATGTGTGTTAGAACTTAGCTCAATAAATCATCGCATACATAGGATGGGAAAAGCTCTTTAAACTAAATGGTCAAGAGGCAACGATTTTTGTGGCCTTCTGCCATGGTGCTAGGATCTCTTTTCGGTGAGACTCTACTCTATCATTTCAAGTCATACAATGATTATTAAGTAAAAAGTGAAGTAACTAGAGTAAGGGATAAGATTATTACCTTAGATTTGATGTTTGAGATGAAGCGATTGAGTGTTTTGGGAGTTTTGAGTATATAAGGGGAGAAAATGAAAAATTGTACCAACCCTTCTTAAGATGAGAAGTCCCACATCGGCAAAATACAAGAAAGATGTTAGGTATATTAGTAAACAAATCTTACCTACTAGTGATTCATTTTAAAGTTGTACGAGTCTAGACCCAAATCAGAGAATATCACTACGAATAGGACAAATGTGATCTATCTTCATGTTAATAATGCCCTACGATGAACTTGTTGATTAACTTGGAGTTTTAAGTGTTGTGATTGCATTGTAGGTGATGGTTTAATGTTCTCATGTATGTAATATATGTTTGTTAACTACTTCGTAAAATTTTAGCATATATATGAATAGAAAATAATGATATAAACCTAATAAATTATTCTCATGATCAAATTGCATGCAATGAACCTATCACTGCATTTGTACTATATTTGAATTATTCATGATACGTGTAATTGTGATTGTGATTGTGATTATTGGATTAAATATCACATTCTGACATATTATTGGATTGAATGTTATGTTCTGATATATTATTGGATTATATGTCACATTTTGATATATTATTAAATTGGATGTCACATTCTGACATGCAAGTTGTTGGGTGTGGGTTACATGAGAGAAACGTGATTGAATGTTATTTGTGCATGATCATTATTATAGACGTGATGATGAAGAAATTTACATGATTGTAATTGATCAAGCTCACTGAATAATACTTGGTATGAAGAATAAGAAATTGGTGTATACTAAATTCTCTATTGTGGTGTTGTTACCTGTGTTACTATATTTGTGATGTGATTGTGTATTACTTGTCTCTGATGTCGGTTATATTTATATAATCAAGAGTGAGGTTGTGTAGTGTCAATGGGAGAGAAGTTAAGGTGTTATTAAGTAGAATCCTGATGACTTAGAGTCTGATGTGGTCAGTGCCCAGAGCACCGAGAATTGAGGGGAATGTTGAAAAAAATTCTAAGTTTGTTTATGAGTAGACTGCCTTGACGGGTGGAATTTCACTATGACAAGGTTGTCATAGTGGGATAAATCTCGTCATGATAGGCTAGTAGAAGGAGTAAAGTCTCAAATCATCTTAATGTGGTCATCTTCATTTGAGTTACTAATTATACTATGCCAGACATTATCGATAACGATTAACTAGAGGGCGGAGTAAATAGACCAAGTTAGTAGTTGTGGGTTATCGAGAATTTCTATGATGAGGAATAGAGGGGTCAGACTGAACGGTATTAGAATATGTAGTTACAATTTTGGTGCTAAATGTTCCTATTACATGCTTACTCTTGATGTTTACTTATATTACGTGGTGGGTTCTAGGTTGACGTCTTTTGAGTTATTAAATTTTGCATCTTTTAATAAATTTATTGGTTATTAAAGTGTTGATTTACCTATCGATGGTATTGGGACAGGAATCATCACAATCTTAAATTTTTTGATCGTGACGCTTATCATAAGTCACATTCTCTTCAACATTCTCTTTATCATGTATTGTCACAAATCATATTTATATGTCTAACCTCAACATCACTTTGAAAGGTCAAATGTATGCAACTTCATTTTATATTTCTTTTTTAATGGATTTCTACTTTTCTTAGGCAACTTTCTTGCCTTACGAAAAGAATTTCATTTCATTTTCCCTGGAATTTTGAAAAAAAGTCGCTTCCTCCTTGAAAGCCTAAGGAAGAGTCTATTCATGTGTGCCTAGATCACGAATAAATGGAAATTTTATTGATAAAACCTTTTCAATTGTAGTCCATATCTTATTACGAGTAAAATTTTGAAATCCTTGATTAATAATAATATAGTAAGATAAATAACTTACTTCAGAAATCCCTAAATTTTTAAAACTTTATCAAATTAGATTGTATGATAACCCTATGCCCAATACCTTTCATAACAAGTTGATGATAAAAATTACCTTCAATTTTGAGGATCATTTTTAGAATTCATAATATTCTTTCTTTTGTAATTACCACAATGATAACTATTATTTTGTCAATTGCCACACCCACAATCATTTGTATATCTATAATAAATATTTTGTCATCTTTAAGATTATCATGTATTGTTGTACCATATTCATTCAAAGGAAAAAATTCAGTTGGACGTAAGAGCTTTATAATTTTTCATCAAAAGCATATTATTATACCTTAGTCATCATTATATATTATCATTATGGAGTATTAGAACTTAATTAAACACAATATTTTATCCATATAAAGATGTGATAGTTCAGAATTTACAGACCTAAATCCAACATATTATCATCACGGTGCACATAGGTAGACCCACGTTTGAGGAAAGGAGTGCATGTGCACTCATTAATTTCGAAAAAAAAAATTATGTATATATACATGGATATACCTAAATAAGGATCATATATTTAATCGTATTCCCTTAAACATAAAAGTTGATTTAGCTTCATTTCAAGCAAGGCCTCATAGGTTATACTTGTTTGACAACATTTTTCGCCGAAGTGTTCGGTTATATCCATCTCTAATAGTGTTCTCATCGTCTTTAAATCTTGAATTTGTGTCTGGTAGATGTACCATGACTATACTCCAATATCTCAACCTTTTAATGCAATGAAACAATGACATAATAGGCAAAAGAAATTAATCAAATTTACAATATTTATTTTAAAATTTTAGAATAGTCTCATGGTAATAAATTGTAGAAGGGAATTTGTGTGACACGCAAATTAATAGCCTTAACAAAACAACAAATTTCTTTTCCATCTAAATTTTGATTAATATTTTAAAATATATCTTTTAATTATATTAATTTAAATTTTTTTTAATTTATAGTATTTTTCATATAATTTTAAATATTTATTGTAAATATTAAATTAATATAATTATAAAAATTAATCAAATTAATTCTCTAAAAATACAATATGATAACTAAAAAAGAGCGAAGAAAGTATTTTACGTAAATAAATTGTTAGACATTCATTGCTATTAATTATGTTATCTTTTCCTAGACTCAATGCCATACTTTTCATTGAATTTTAGGTGTCTAAATTTTTCACACATATGAGTTGACTTGCAGAGAGGCTATAAATATATCCAATTTCCTATGTATTTAGGAGCTTAGATTATGGGAAAATGTGTAGGATGAAATCATTAAAAAAATATTTTTTTTCTGTCCTAATTTATTTGTTATATTAAGGTTTAGTATAATTTTTAGAAAAAAAATTACTTAAGAGTGTTGTTTGATTAATATACCTCTTATAAATAATTAAATTTTTATCTATATATGTGTCTCTTAATTTTAGAGTAATTAATGTTAAGGGAAAAGTTAGAAAAAAAAATTAATTCTTTCTTGATTATCTAAATTGATAATTATTTTGAGACAATTATTTTTAATATACATGACAAATAAATTGGAATGAAAAAAATATTTTTAGAGACATTTTAAGCCAGTAATTTAATACTCCGTCTTAGAGTTATCAATATGAGCTAGCCTAGTTCATTCGAATTAGCTCATACGTGCTTTAAAATTTTATGAATTTGATTGGACTGACTCATTATTTTAACGATTCAAAAATAGTCAACCCAATCTACAACATCGTGGTTTGTATACCATATCGGATCAACCCCAAAAACATTTTTATAATTTTAATTTTTAAAATTTTAAAATATTAATTTAAATATCGATAAAATAATATTACATAATTTTATTACTTGTTAATCAAGTCTCAATCCACAAATGAAATATTCTTAATAATACTTATTAAGTTTGGATTTGAGTAAAGATTTAATTTATGGCTTTAATCTGAATCTTTCTTCTTTCTCTCCATCATGTTTTCCACTAATAAATGATTAAAATCAAAATTTGAAATAACAACCTAGCAATTTGAGGTTTATATCAATTTAATCATTATTCAACGTCATATGTTTATGAAGATTTCAATCTATTTTGTCTTGTAATTTTTAAAAGTTAAGGTAAAACTTCATAGATTTAGAGTTTTCTTAAAAAAAAATTTATGGCTAGTGATTCTCCAAACAAGAAGAATGTTTATTTATTGTTGCTCAAAAAATGACATGAAATTATCATTGTGATTTTCGATATTTTCAGCCACGCAAATTTGAGAATCCAAAAATGCAACAACTTTGACAAACAAAAGAGAAAGATAATACACAATTTGCTGCAAATGAAAAGAGAATTGATGCAGTAATTGTGATAAATATTAACAAGGAAGAAGATCAGAAAGAGACCTTTTAGATTGGATTGAAATTATTGATGTATCTGACACATTTTTGAATAAAGAACATATGTATCTAATTTTCTTCTCTCACACGAACACACATTTGTTTAATTATTGGATACAAATGAAATTACAATGTAGTCCATTGATTGAAATTTTTTCTTCTCTAATTAGAGGTTTGATATTGGATTCAGAGAAAATTTTCGATCGAAACTTTTTTCCCCTCTAATGATTTATTAGACATGAATATTTTTTGGTAAAAAATAACTCCCTCAAGATAAACACCTTTACACATGCGTACATGTATATGGCTAATAATACAAATTCCATTAGTTTAAGGCGTTATTACATGTTTTATTGTGAGTTTTTGGCGCATTTGTGTCAGATTTCAATCCTGATACATGTATTTGGCATATTCAGATATATGTATCTCAGATATATGGTTTAAAATTAAGTGTACTTTGTTCCAAATTTACTATATCCAAGTGGATTCACATGAATCTGACTCTTTTGCTCGACTTTCTCTTTATGTATTTGTATTTCAGAATGTATCTGATATTGCAGATACATGTATCAAGTGTGATTGATACATAAAGACTCTCATTGTCCTCCCTCCTATCTTGAGGTAGTTGTTTTTCATTTTGACAAACATCACTTACTTTTTACTGTGTTTTTGTCCTATTTTAAATACAAAGATATCCAGACTTTTATTTCTTTTGAATATAATGTAACACTTAGAGTCTTGTATACGTGACACCAAATTTTAGGGGTACTTAAGAGTTATCTTACTTTATTCACGTCGTTTATGAAATGTAGACTTATGTTATACTACAATTTTGTTTTCTCTTACGTTTTGAATTTTCAGCTGACCTATCTTGATGGGATAGGATAGATGTCATCACATCTAATTTAAGTCATAAAAAATGATATTAGAGCTTCAGTTCATAGTTCTCACATGTGTATAATGTTACACTCGGTAAATTACCAAAGTACCTTTAGACAAGAGAACACTCGCATAACGCATCTTCTCAAATTTTTTTAGAAATTCCGAGGTCGGAATCGCTATCAAGATGAAAAATTGTGTGGAAAAATGGTCTTGGTTGAATTTTAGGCCAACCGGATCAGAAGATAATTTTTGGAGCAAAATTGCAAAATCAGAAGGATATGGACCTGCCCCACGATAGTTCATTTTTGAATTTAGTTCATAAAACGCACTGAAAAAGTGTGATTTACATAAATTACACCTAAAACGCATTTTACAAATGCGATTTATGTCTTATTTTATAAAAAATAGTTTCTGAACGCATTTTAAGTTTTTCATCAAAAAATGAACTGAAGTGTGACAAGTCCGTGTCACGAACTTGCTCCACTAGTGGTACTTGACATTTAGTTTTAAAAAGTAAGGGAATTCTAGTCTTTTCCCCACCCATCCTAGACCAAAATCTCATCGTTTTGAGGTCGTTTTAGCCCAAAAATCAATAACTTACGTCATTCTTTTCACTTTCACGTAATTCCTTCAAAGAATAACGATTAGGGAGAAAAGGAGAAGGGCTAGGGCTTGAGAAAGTCTCTCCAATGTTTCAAGAAAACTCGTGCCCGGGTATGTAAGGCCACCTAAAATTCTATTTTTGTGTCTAATTTATATTTCTTATCAAGAATTCTAGTTAAGAGTTAAGTCAATTATATTCCTATGATCTTATGAAGAAATTCTAGAACCTTATCATGAAATCCTTTTTATTTTATTATTATTATTATGCTAAGAGCTTTATTATTGAGTACATCTCTTTAAATTCTCGAAGTATTACACATAATTTGAGTAAGATGGGTTTGAGATTGAGCATATATTTTAAAGGTTTATCTTGAGACTAAGTTGAAGAATAGACACAAGTTTTATGTATTATTTTATCAGTAAAGAGCATGACTACTTTCTTTTTAGAAAACATTATTAGTTATGAGAAAGCATTGTCAGTTTTGAGAAAGAAAAGCCAGTTTAAAAAAAATACGTTGAGTCAAGGCTCCAAGTAGCAGATTTTCAATTTTTTCCCTAAAGTGGGACATGTTATAGTTATTGAGCATACTGCATGTTTTGGGAGTAGTATTGAACACCGATTTAGGTACGAGTTCAGATAAGTGCAACCCCATAAACTATGTAGCCAGCGTAGGATAGAATTGTAGTAGATGTACAACTTCTCACATGCCACTGAGATGACCTAGTTTATATGGATCCCCAACACTTCGTCCCTTACCCTGGCAAGGTATGGGATGACTTTGACAACGTGGGCAAGACGTTGTATCATCATATGCTCATAGTGATGGTTGTCGGTTAGAGACACTCCCCAAGTTAAAGTATATATTATTTTTAGATACAGATTGAGTTGCTTTTATTTATGCATTAAACTAGATGTTTTACTTGTATTGCATTAATTATGTTACTGAGTTATTTCCTGGGTTAAGTCTTTGAGTTGAGTATCCTATTTTGAGTTTTTATTTTGGGTATTTTACATACCATACATTCCACGCAATGATGTTCTTTGGTACTACATCATTTTATGATGCAGATTTAGGTACCCATGATAGCAGCAATTCAGTAAGACAGTTTTTCAACAACAGTTGGTGAGACCTCTTCGCTTTCAGAAGATTCTAGTTAGTTAGTCTATTTTATTTATTTTACAGTCAGGTAGCCATGAGTCTTGTTGTAGTAAAGGCTTCATGGACAGAGTTAGAGAGTCAGTCTAATTCATTCATTCAAATATTTTAAGCATTGTCATTATATGTATCAAGAGATATTTTGAGATTTAAATAAAGCACAATTGAGATTCTGAGTTTTATTAAAGGTTTTAAAGGTTTACCTTATAAAGCTTCCTCGTACATGTTAAAGTTTTCAGTTAACTTAGTCAACTAGGTCAAGGGTTCACTTGGGGACCAACAATGATTTTTTAGTACCGACCACGTACAGGGTGTAAGCTCGGGGCGTGACAAATTTGGTATTAGAGCACAGAGTTCAAGTGTCCTAGGGTGTATATGAAGTCATGTCTGTAGGATCTTATTTACGGTAGTGAGGGGCCCACTTCTATAAATGAGGGACTATTGACATCTAAGAAAAGTTTCCCTTTTTTCACACTCTAAATCGTGAAATAGAGTCACTTCCTAAGAAACTTGTCCAGATTCGTACATTTTCCCAGATTCGTTCGACTACCTCTCATACTTAAGGTGGTTGGAACAGAAAAACCTAAATCCTTATTAATGAGTTACCTTCATATAAAGTATTTAGAAAGTACTGCACCAGGCTTGAGAGGAGCCAACTAGCTTGCTTAAGTTTGTCGATCCGAAATAATGCACTTTTATTCATATAAATCGTGCATTTGAGTTAGAGAAAGATGTGATGTACTTTCAAACTATGTTCTCCAAATCATTCTTAAGATGTTATCCTTGAGAGGGAAGTTAAGGTATGACTCTAAATACTTAGTGGTATTCCTCCCCCTAAGAGAAAGTGATTGAAGACCTTTGTAAACCATAAGTGGTAGAATGACCCTAGAGCTAAAAAAATGTAGAAACTATGAAGAGTGGGAATAATGACTGGTTGAAGTTTGTATCTAAAGAGTCATATGGTGATAAGCTAAGAAATTGGGTGATAAGTAAAGCCCCTTTTTAGTTTTGGTTAAAGAGTAGTAAGTATCGTCTAGCTTTCATGATAGAAGGTACAAGAAGAGTTATTAGTTAGTGTGAGACAGAGTGCACTCGAATAAGAAATGAGTGGATGTTGATGTGTCATTGTGTTAGTAAAGATCAAGTATAGATGTTGAATAGAAGAATAAAGGGCATAAGGTGATAGATCTAAACTAGGCTCATGATTTTGAAAGAAGACTGACATGAGATTTATAGAGTTATGAGCTTAGCTAGGTAAGGAGGCACAATGGATGAGCAGATACTACTTAGCTTATGAAAGGTAGTGTGATAATAGACTATACTCAGATAGATCATGAGATAAAGAAGGATTTCTTACCATGATATTTAGTGGTTTAATATTTCTTGACTTTATATAATAGTTTAGAGTTAGTGTAATATGTGAGGAGTGTGAATGTACATGTTTAGTACTAGATTCTAAGTTTGAACTTTAGGTGAGCATTATGAAAAGGAGGATAGCATGATGAGAGTGATACTATTAGTTGGAGGTTGCTCTAATAGACTTAAAATAAAGTGAGAAATTAAGATGTTGAATTGAAAGAAGTGTGATGTTACGAGTACAGTGAATGTGACATTTAGATGAAAATAGTGAATTGAGGCTAAATCATTAGATAAGAAAAAAGTCTAAGATGTATATCAAATATAGCATATAATTGTATGAGACTTTAAGTTTATGATTGATTATAGGTACCCAGATAGTATATTTGAGTTATCAATGTGGAGTAGGCTGATATAATCATTTTATATTACCCTTAAGAGTTGGGTCAAAGGAGGTTGGCTATAGATAATGAGGAGCCTCCCGTTATAGTCCAAGTTTGCTTTAGTTAGATATATGTAAACATAGAAGATGATTGTTAGTAGAATAAAAAGAAAGAGGTTAGATCATAAGAGTCATAGAAAGTAGTTATGATGCCAATAAGAGCAACAAGTATAGATATATGCCTACAAAGATAGGAAGAAGTTAAGAGCGGTTTATCAGAAGAAAGCTTTAGTAGTAGTTTCATATCTTTGAGTATTATATAACTAGAGAATTT
Source organism: Solanum aculeatissimum (assembly GCA_038996855.1). NCBI lineage: Eukaryota > Viridiplantae > Streptophyta > Magnoliopsida > Solanales > Solanaceae > Solanum > Solanum aculeatissimum. The sequence continues at coordinate 3,263 of JBCEWC010007224.1, read as the reverse complement.
AAGTATTCTTGTGTATACTGATATCTCGATCGGGTGGAGGGTTGTGTTTATAGCTTAGTGAAGAGAACTAGTTCGCAGACTTAGGAAGGTAACATTTGAGCTAAGGGGGAGATGATGAGGTAATAAGTCAAAGTAGGTCTTGAGTTTTTGACAAAGATGAGTTGATCAGGATGAGACATTGATGTTTTTCTATCTCATATATTCTTTATACTTTAGTCGAGGTGAGACCTTATTCTTATCTTATATAAAGGCACCATGCCCATGATCTAGACCCATGCACCTCATATTGAGTCACGTTCATGCTCAGTTCTTAAAGCGAAAAGTGATAACTTCATTCAGCAATTTTGATCTTATCTCATGAAACTAAGAGTTTTCAGTCGTATGTTTCATAAGACAAAACTTGAGTTTCACCGTATGCACAGTTCCATAAACTCGTGATAGGTCCTAAAAGACTAGTGGGATCAAATTACGTTATGGATGTTCTCAAATCAGATTTCTTGAAATCATGCTTATGTTATTTCACTTTAAGTCATTCTAATGATCCTTTCTTTTAGTGTTGATAGTGATGTTGAGGATAGTAGACGAGTTGTAATAAATGGAAGAGAATGAGTATTACTTATGGTGATAGTTATAGTATGCTTATTCCATTTAAGTTTACAGACAGGGAGAAAAAAGAAGATGAAATCTTGTTGTGTGTAACAAATAGGTAAGAGTATATTGGTATGCCTCCTGATAGGAGTTAATAAGATTGTGGGTGTAGAAGTACTATCATAAGTTTAAGATTTTTAAGTAAGATTGACTTCAAAGAAGCTATAAAGTGGTTAGAATGATAAGCTTGAATGTGTGGTCATCATTAAGTGAGTGATAGTCGTAGGCTATTGTTGATTGAATGTGTGTTTTGAGTAAGTGTATTAGAGTAGTAAGAAGAAGTAGTATTCCCTAAATAAAAGTCTCCATGAAGGTATAGAATAAAAACCTTGCGGGATAGATTGTAGGAGTATGATTAGCTTGTGGGTAGTACTTTGTGACCTTGAATTAGGCTTGAACATGGCAAAAGTATGCAATTAGACTTAGGCTTCAATTGAAGCTACAAGTTCTAGTTAATAAAGTGTTATGTTAGAGAAGAAGAGGTAGTTGAGAAAAGTTACTGAGTTGAGAATTAAAAATCATACCTCTTGATATGTCGTAGCCCTATCCCTATACCAATCTAGTAGTTTTCTTTTTCAAGTTATGAGGAATTTTGAGCATTATGAGACTATAGCTTTTCTCTCCTTTCAGATATGATGTCTACGAATGAGCCGAGTCTCTCATACATGAGTTGATGTTTATCCTTGAGTTTGAGTTCTTGATTATATTCGTGTCATATGCTAACTCCTAACTTGGCTATTATTAGAGGATGAATGATCCCAAGAGGGAGATATTGTTACACCCTTGAAATGACTAAAGTAACCTTAGACAAGAGAACACTCGCATAACACATCTTCCCAAACTTTTTTAGAAAATCCAAAGCAGGAATCATGATCAACACAAAAAATTATGTGAAAATGATTTTTGTTGAATGTAAGGTCAATCGGATCAAAAAATAATTTTTTGGAGCAAAATTGTAAAATCAAAAGGGTATGCAACAGGTCCACGACGATTGTTCATTTTTGAGTTTTGTTCATAAAATACACTGAAAAAGTGTGATATATATAAATTACACATAAAACACATTTGACAAATGTGATTTATGTGTTATTTTATAGAAAACTAATTTCTGAATATGTTTTAAGTTTTTCATAGAAAAATGAACTGAAGTGCGACAAGTCCACATCGTGAACTTGCTCCACCACGGTACTTGGCATTTAGTTTTAAAAAGTAAGGGAATTCTAGTCTTTTCCCCACCCATCCTTGACCAAAACCCTATCATTTTGAGATTATTTTTGCCCTAAAATTAATAACCTACGCTATTCTTTTCACTTTCACATAATTCTTTCAGAGAATAACGATTAAGGAGAAAAGGAGAAGGGCTAGAGCAGGAGAAGAGCTCTCCAATTTTTCCAGAAAACTCATCGCAGGTATTAAGGCCACCTAAAATTCTATGTTCATGCCTAATCTATATTTCTTATCAAGAATTCTAGTTAAGAGTCAAGTCAATTATATTCCTATGATCTTATGAAGAAATTCTAGAAACTTATCACGAAATTCTTGTTATTTTATTATTATTATGCTAAGAGTTTTATCATTAAGTGCATCTCTTTAAATTCTTGAAGTATTACGCATAATTTGAGTAAAATAGGTTTGAGATTGAGCATATGTTTTAAAGGTTTATCTTGAGACTGAGTTGAAGAAAAAACATAAATTTTATGCATTATTTTGTCAGTAAAGAGCATGATTACTTTCCTTTTCTTAGTAAACATTATTAGTTATGAGAAAGCATTGTCAATTTTGAGAAAGAAAAGCTAGTTTAAAGAAAATATATTGAGTCAAGGCTCCAAATAACAATTTTTTAGTTTTCCCCTAAAGTGGGACATTTTATAGTTATTGAGCATACTGCATGTTTTGGGAGTAGTATTAAGCACCGATGTGGGTACGAGTTCAAATAACTCCAACACCATAAACTACGTAGCCAGTATAGGATAGGATTGTACCAAATGTACAACTCATCACATGCCACTAAGATGGCCTAGTTTATATGGATCCCCAACATTTTGTTCCTTACCCTAGCAAGGTATGAGATGGCTCTAGAAACATGGGCAAGACGTTGTAGCATCATATGCTCATAGTGATAGTTGTCGATTTGAGAAACTCCCCAAGTTAAAGTATATATTATTTTCAGATACAGACTGAGTTTCCTTTATTTATGTATTAAACCATATGTTTTACTTATATTGCATTAATTATGTTACTGAGTTATTTCCTGAGTTAAGTCTTTGAGTTGAGTATCCTATTTTGAGTTTCTATTTTGGTTATTTTACGTACCGTACATTCTACGTATTGACACCCTTTGGCGCTGCATCATTTTATGATGCAGATTCAAGTACCCATGATATTCAGTAAGACAACTTTCCAGCAGTAGTTGGTGAGACCTCTTCGCTTTCAGATGACTCTAGTTAGTTAGTCTATTTTATTTATTTTACAGTCAAGTAGTCGTGAGTCTTGTTACAACACCTATCTTCAGTATAGTAAAAGATTTCATGGACAGAATTAGAGAGTCAGTCTAGTTCATTCATTCAAATATTTTAAGCATTGTTATTATATGTATCAAGAGATATTTTCAGATT
>JBCEWC010007223.1:0-21731 GCA_038996855.1 Solanum aculeatissimum | reverse complement strand
TAATTTAGATATAAACATAAATATTAAAGTATTAAAAGGTAGATAAATTAGTTTGGTTAAAAATTAGGTGCTCACAGTCTGCTGATAATTTTTCACTTTTCTCTTTTAACTGGTTGACTCCTATAGTTTTGTAGTTTGATTTGTCATACATATGAACATGTTCATAATTAAATAATTTTAACATCATGTAATTAGTGTAATCTTCACACTTTGGAATGAAGCTTCTTTTGTTTTTGATCCCATAGTGATATTCTTTATAGTCATACTAATTTGCAATAAATTGATTATTTTCACAAGCTTTTTTATATTAACTTTTCTACAGGAAACTAAAATACAAGTTGTCATGTACGGTACAGATATCACACGTTTTAAAGGTGCATTTGCTCCTTTTCAAACACATTTGGTATCTATAATATTCGTTCGTGAGTCAGTCAGAACATATAGAGAACGTCTTCATTAGCTCATCTGGATGATTGATAATAACACAATTGTTGAACCAATAAAAGAGATCATACCCGTTGAACAACCATTGGCACCACCAACACAGTTAAAACTTCATCATTTGACAGCTTTGATTATCAACCTATAGGCTTTGAATTCAGTATTTATTATAATATACTCATCATAAATATATAACTCTTTTTTTAACAATCATTCTAACTTACTAACAATTACATACTTATTACAAGATATTTTTGCCATCGTCATAAATGCAAGTCCTCATATGCCTCAAATGGAAGCAAAATTCAGGAGTTCATTATCATTGATTATCAGTAAGTACAATTCTGTTTTCCAATTTTTCAAAACTTATTATTATTTGCAGGGTAACGTGCTTATAAAAAGTATGTTATAAATATTTAAATTATGTTAAAATTCTTAACAACAAAAACATCAAGCATATTGTCATAAATTCATTGTTGTAGAGCACAGGAGATTATATATCTATTCTTTGATACAATGTATTTACTATTTTTCACTTATTGTTTCCCGACTATAATTTGATAACTGTTTTAAGTTATGTTATAGCTTAACTACATATATAATACATACTGTTAGCATAGATTTGTATCATTATTGTTAATGTACTTGTAGGCATTATTATTGGTTGTTAGCTATTCGAATGTTATATTTATCCATTGAATACTTTATTTATACTCTGATGTTAATTTATCACATCAAATTATCTTTATTTCAGAAAGAAACCAACAAAGTTGACCCTCTAGGAAGAATTCATAGATTTGTATGGGGACAAACTTTTTGTACATCTCAAGGGGCATAAAGACTTTCTAGTAATTCTTGCGAGAAAAGTGGCTAAACCAAAATCAGCTTCATATATTTATATTTGTAATTTTTTTCATATTAAATATATTATATTCAAATCAATACTAATTATTTAACTATATATAGGTTTGTCAAATCAACAATTCATTTCAATCCTCTGTACTCGCAGGCCATTGAACTAAAAACATGGTATACAAAATACATTCCTTTTTATAAATAAATTATTCACCCGAAAAAATCTTAACATTTTTAATTTATTAATATACAGATCCAATGAAATAAAATCAAAACTCAACTCATATATAACAAAAAGCACCACAGCCACATGGTCTCTTTTGTTTGTCCCATTTGGAGGACACATCATACCTATTGCAGATATTCAACAACAACCTTCGATACATACATTAACAAATGTTTCAAATTTAGTTTATAGATTAAGCTTTTAATAAAATTTATTATTTTATATATTTATCAAGGTTAAACTTTTCACATACAAGCTCAATTGTCAATATCAAAGGAAAATCAACGATTTTGTATTTTTACTGTGCTCGGACTAAAAATAATTATTTTCAAAAATTTGGTATCAAAGGAGATTTTATTGTACAACCTGTCGTCAATCAACACATCTCAAACCCAGGTTAGCCCCATTTCTGGTCACTTTTCTATTCTTGAAATAAGAAATGTTGATATTGTAAAAGAAGTTGGTTGATCCTGATAGAATCTAATTTCTTCTTCTTTTGAATTCTTGAACTGCTGTATTTTTTTAAAAATAAAATATATCGTTGTTACCCTCTTTGCTTTTTTCTTAACATATAGAGAATCAAAGTTAAGACTAATTTAATTCATAAAGAACAAATGAATTTAGTATTCCCAATTAGAGTCCTGCTAACTGAATATAATCAAGATGTTGGATATAAGCTAGAAGCAGATGTAGTTCTGCCAAGTTTTATATCACATGTGCTGATTGACTATGTGAAAAATGATTCTTTTTTAATTCTGGAAGTTGCAAATATTGAGCTATTTCTCCATCATTATTACAGTTACTATCAAGGATGCTGGATTTGTGCCCCTATTATACGTTATGCTTCATGAAACAATTTCTCACATTATAATACCTCTATCTGTCTTTCTCAATTTGAAAGGATCAACGAACAAATCAAACTAAGCAGCCAAGAGATATTCTTTCAAATAAATTTTTTTCCCACTTCAACCCCTTTACTTCACTTAACAGTAATTATTTACTGACTAAAATATATGTTTTTAATTTGCTTTAACCTTCATTTAAGATAGCATTCTGCCAACCCCATATATATATATATAAAATATTATGTTTGCATGTATGTCTATCGAGTACAATATTGGGTCCATGCACCTATGGGCCAACCCACCCTAGTTTAGATAATGAACACTTAAAAATATATGTGTTAAAGAAGAAAATTAAAATTTGAAATATACTTTATCATGTTTTGCTCAAATACTCCATTAAACTATATTAAAATGTTCAAATAAAATTAACCGATAAATTTAAAGAGACTTCGATATATTTAGCCTTATAAAATATACAACCCTTATATAGTTATATTTGTACTCATACAGAGACTTAGCAAGAATTATTCTATGACCACGTAATCAATAACATCACTTTTGATGAACCTCCACTATTCCAAGAAGTTGAAAATTTATATCTTTTTCTCTAGACAAGGAATGTTATTTTGACAACTTGTGTTTGAATTCTAGCACCTCAATATCTTTCACTTTGTTATTAAAATTTTTAATTTTATTCAAAGATCTAAAAACTTGAAAATGTCGTTCAACTATCAAATTGGTTTTACTAGAAGATAATGCTCATGTTAGATAAGTAGACTTGTTGGATTCTGCAATTTTGTATTTTATCCAAATGAATATAGTTCGATAAATACAATAAAATAAGATAAAAATTAAATCTAATGTGGTACTCACATAAAACTAAGCTTTAAACATAAACGACGTGTGGGGACCTGTAGATCCGTCTATAATTTTCATCTCTTTTTTTTTAAACTCTTGCTAGACTTAGACTTGTAGATCTCTCTAGAATATTATTAGTATTATCTTCATTGTGAATGATCCAGTGGGGACCTGTCTCCCAAGAATTTATGAACGAGGGTTGTTTGAGTTTTTTTTTAATTATTAATATAGAATATATACTGCAATCACAAAATAAATAAAAAATAATAGTTTTGTTCATCAAAATTGTTAGTACATATCTGTTTTATCCCTTTGATTCTTCTCTTTTAATATTTCTGTTAGTAGCACATTTCTCAAACATAGGATCATTTGAATTTCCATGCAATATATTTGATCGTTAATAGCATCAGACAGACTTTGAGAAGGCGGTATTTGATGCCTTGATAAAATATTCCAAAAACTTATAAGGTATTTGAGATCGCCTCTTCTAGGAACATATTGCCTTTTATAATAGGGGTGAGGTAGAATTTATGGTACAGTAACCTCCGAGAATCCTAACAAAAATTTGACTCGTCTAGTAGAGTTCAAAAAAAATGTAATGTCTACACGGACCAAATAGAAGAACATTCCCGTGTGATTTATGCACTATTATAATAAAACATGAGTCCCGACAACAAGAAACTATGTAGTGATTACCTCCACATGTACACTTGTAAATATTAAACAGTCATCAACAAGGTTCGACATAATCTTGATGTGATTGGAGAGGTTCAAACTATCATACCACAAACATCATCCTCAAAAAACAGCCAGAAAATGAGTCAATCAATGCAATTTGAGAACTAGTTAATTAACGCTCAAAAGTTTCCGGTGACATTCTACTCCTTGTATATGTGGTAAGATTGTGAAATCACAAAAATTGTCGTAGCTTGAAGGACAAACATTTGCATCTTTATCTTACCCTTGTTTGGATATAGTGTTTGTTTTGATTGTTACTTAAACTTCATTATATTGTATCGTTTAAATTCTTCCTTAGGTAACGACAAAAAGACACATTTTGTCTAACAACCGATTTGGTGTGGTTTCGTCGTTAATTTAATATCTTCTTCTCATTTTTTACTTTATTTATTATTTAATAATTTTATTTTATAATTCATCGTATCTTTTTAAGATATCTACCGCACACCCTACAATTTTTTGTAGGTTTATTATTCAAATTATGGATATATGACATTATGTAATGACAGAGAACAATACAATTTATTCAAACATTGTACTCATTGAAACAATACATTACAATACAATACATTACAACACAATACAATATATTATGAAACAGTACATAACAACCATCCAAACAAACTAGTATTAAGTATAAATGTGCCCCAACTTAAACAAACTAGTATTAAGTATAAATGTGCCCCAACTTATACTAGTATTAGAATTCACTTTTCAGTACTATTGTAATTAGTTGCGCGAATGCTGCCAAATGTTCCAGCCAGCGAAAATAACAAGGCCCACTGCCTTAATTGGAAGACCCAAAGGACCAACTGCACCTGCCATAGAAGCCACAGAACTCACAGCCGCGCCAATAGGAACGCCCACTTTACCAACTGCATCTACCACGTTTCCCAATTTACCAGCTGTATCTACCACATCACCCAATGTTTTAGCTGTTTCTACCGCAGCAGCAATATTTTTAGGAGTACGAGGATCAGTTCTAATTGGCCTCACCGGATCCTGTAAATCATAGAAACATACGTGAGCTACATTCAAATTCAGCTCAACGTGTGGTACACTAAATAATAAATTTGAAACAATAGCTTTTAAAATATAATAAATTTAAAGATTGAATCTAAATTCGCCTCACGTACCTTCAGTTTGTACAGTTTGTACTTGTACAACATGTAACAAGCCTCTTCAAAAGTTGGGAGAGGATACACTGATAATATTTTTTCCTTGAAGGATTTGTCTGCACTAGGCAAAAGATCAAGAAGTTTCAACACCATGTCTGAATCTGAGATTGGACTGTCTGTCCCCGAAAGAGAATCCATTATTCCGGACTTCACTCTTTTCAAATAGGACTCGAAGCTCTCCATATCCCCCATTTCCGTATGGCGAAAGAGTGATGGATTGACTGAAGGACTCACTATTTAGGAAGCCATGAAACTACTCTTATACTCTATTAGATGTATGAGTGAGAAAATAAATATCTCAAAGGTTTTATTTTATTAGACCCTGTATTAAAATTATGATTTTCTTTTTTACTTATCTATTTAACAAATTAAGAGATTATTCATTACTATGTACAGGGGCGGATCTACGTGGAGCGTGTCGGGTGCTCGAGCACCCATTGGCCCCGAAAATATTTTTGTGTATGTATATAGAAAATATGAAAATATTATATAAATATAAGAAAAAGGACTCAGTGAACAAGATGTTTTGTGGGTGCTTTGGTTCTGATTGCAGTTTCAAAGATCGCGTGAGCTGCCAGATGAGGGTTCGAACCGCTGGCAGCTTTAAAACCTTAAAGCTTAAAATATACCTGTCAGATGCGGGATCGAATCCCACTAGCAGCACCAGTTTTTACTTATTTTTCCACAAATCTTTTTCCTTATTACTAAGTCTCAACTTACCTTTTCCTTTTCCCAATAAAATATGTTGATTTTAAAGGTTTTTTTTAGTTTTTTTTAGTTTTTTTTTTTTGACTATTCTTATGCCCTTCAACTTTGTTTAACAACTTTACTATTCTACTCCTAATAAGAACTTTTGTTTTTTTTTAAACCCAAAAAATTATTATTTTACTTTGCCTTCTTTTTTAAACCCTGAACGACCTCTCTTCTTTTTCTTCAAAAAAAATAATTAAAATTCTTCTTCTTGTTTCAAAGAACGTGTCAATCATCAAATTTATTCTTCACAAAATCAAAATACAAAAGTAAGGTAAGAAGATTTGGTATTTTGATTAAACTTAGGTATTATGAAAAAAAAAAAGAATATTGAAAACTAAGGTGCAGAGTTAAGATTTTCACCTCTTATTGCTCATATTCTAAAAAACACATTCAAGTTCTTTTTTTTTAAAAAATTCTTGATCAACATATTTATAAGTTATTACTAGTAGGTCATTGTGACTTTTGATTATAAATTATTTTTTATTATGATGATATTAATCGTTGTTTTATCATTTATTTTTTTATTGATATGTTCAAGTTGTTATATATTTATATTGTGTGATTACAAGCAATTTTATGTTAAAGAGAATGAGCACCCACAGTCTTTAAATCCTGAATCCGCCACTAACTATGTATAATATGCAATATTTGCTAGCAATTTATATTATTTAAAAATATAATAGAAAATAATTTTATATTAAATAACTATAAAAGAAAATAATATGAAAATTATACATAGTAAATTTTTTTTTAAAATTATTTTATGAAATAAAAAAATATAAATAAAATAAAAAATAATATTAACATCTCATTTAATATGAAATTTAATGCTTGGATCAGAAATGACCTTCAAGGAAGGGTTGGTGCAATTGTTTCGAAATATCAAGGAGTCCACCACGAAGTAAACCCAATGTCCACACTTTTTGTTCCTTTCTTACAACATAAAAAGTCCTACCTGCATGAGGGCTCATCAACCAAAAGCATGATAGTATATAAATACGATAAAAAAAAATATATGACGAATAATGATAATACATGATATAAAAACACGACTAATCCCATTATCCTACTATATCCCAAGTATAGACATCAACCTAATCCTACTAACCTGTTACTCTAATTCGCGACCTTCACTCCTTTCTATCTAAAGTTATGTCATCGATGAGATCATGTTTCGCCATATCTTATCTGATCACCTCCCCCAATACTTCTTTGGTCTACCTCTACTCCTTCGTGTAACTCCTAAATCCAACCTCTTGCACCTCTTAACCGGAGCATCGGTACTTCTTCTCTGCACATGCCCAAACCATCGCAGTCTCGATTTCCTCATCTTATCATTCACAGGGACCACCTCTAGCTTCTCCCGAATGGTCTCATTCCTAATCTTATCACTCCTAATATGACCAATACATCTATTGCAACATCCTAAGAGTTATAAATAAACGAAGATATTTATAATTATTTTATATTTTTGAACCTTTTTCGATTAAAATATAAAAGAGTGAACTTTTGTCTCTTAACGAAACCACACGGAAACAACAATGTCTGGGAGTTGCTCCATTAAGTTGGTTAAAATGAGCGAATAAATGAGATTTCTTGATCATTAAAAAAATATATTTTTTTCAATTTTTTTTAACATATAATAATAAAAATTTCTTATAAAAAAAAATTATAAAATTTTAGGAGAGATCATTTTTTTCCTTTGGAGTGCGCATAGTTTGCTCTCAGAGTTTCTAAATGGGTTGAACCTTTGAGGCTGAAAGACCATATGATTCTTTTTCAATTGGTACCGTGAGCTGTCTTATTTTTTATTTTTTTGTTAGTCAATTCTAAAAATAAATGATATATTATTATATTTAATAATAATTTAATTATAAAATATCTATTTTTCTATTAAGAAGATGATTTATAGCCACACAAATATTTATAATTTGATTTTAGCATAAATAATAAAATTCCTATTTTTTTTATATACTTCATATAAAACAATTAGGTGTCATTCATTACCGAACCAATTGTTTTGTAATTATAATATGAGAATTAAATAATAGTAAAAAAAACTAATTTAGGTTAATGCGTACAATTAAAGAAAATGACATATTGAAGGAAAAATAACGGAGCAAGAACAACAGATTGTGTACATTTTTTAATTTGCAGTGGTTGTTGTTGTTGCCACCAAGTGAACTTTGCCACAAATCTTCTTTCATTTTCATTAAGGAATTCAGATTGATGTCCGCAAACTAATTCTTCTCGTGTAGATTAATGAATCTAGGATCAAAATCCTTTATGATTTTTCAGTTTTCTTTTCTTACTGTTACGTATTTTTCTTTTTACTTGTCACGTAACTAAATAAAACTTTCCTCTCCCATTCCCTTTAGGAGACCACATGTCCTCAAAATTGAAAAGTGATTTGGACAATTAAAACAATGTTCCCTCCCTCCTATTAAAGAAGTTGAAATTTTATATCATTTTCTCTAGACAATGAATTTTATTTTGGCAACTTGTGTTTGAATTCTAGCACTTCAATATCTTTCACTTTGTTATTGAAAATTTTCACTTTATTTAATTTTTCTATTCAAAATATATTATAAAATTTAAAAATGTCATCTAACTATCGATCAAATCGTTTTTGCTAGAAGATAATGCTCATGTTAGATTAGTAGACTTGCTTGACTCTCCAATTTTATATTTTGTCAAAATGGATATAGTTCGATCAATACAATACAATAATTAGCAGGTAAAATTAAATTTAATGTGGTGCTCACATCAAACTAAGCTTTTTAACCTTAGTAAGAAACATAAATAATATTGGTTTTACTTTAATTTTTTAACTACCAAGGTTAGAAAGCTTTATTTTTATTATGATTAATGCATCTTGCATTGATCCTAAACATGTTTATTTGAGAAAAGATTTAATAAATTTTTGTACTATCGATAGCAACGAGAATTTCATGTAAAGAATTATGCAACTTATTATTTAGCCAAAAAAATGAAATTCAAGGATTTTTAGACGATAATAATTTCTATTCCTACACTTGTGCAAATTGTTTCACTAGAAAATTATCACAAGTGATTATTAATCAACCTTTGTCTAATTATACAACGAATTAAGCAATGTGTTATGCTTTTCCTTCATTTGCTTGCCAATTGTCTTTCTTTGAACTTTTTGCTTATCATTCTTTAGAATTGTACGCTCATAGCACGATGAAAATATTTAATTAATAGCATGATATTATATTATGCTTGCTTCTGTTCAAGCTCAAAATCCTAGTGGCATTCTTAACATTTTGCTATGGACCTTGGACTTTTTTGGCCTTGATTCAGACACTACTAACACATGCTCACCAATTTCACTAAACTTATGTTCACTCTCCAGTTCAACTATTTATGTAAACTTTCAATTCATTCTTCCCAAGGTCTGAGGCCGCAGGTATCAAGTTTACAAGTCTTAAAATGAGCGGTTGGACTAAAATTAAAGAGATTGAAATGGAATGAATTAAAAATCGATTTGGATCATGACTTACTCAAATTTACTATGAGTTGAATTGAGTTGGGTCAAACTATTTAAAAAATTATGGATCATAACCCATCCACTTTAACCCGCTTAATTTTTATCAATAGTGATATATTAATGTAATTCATAAAAAAAAAAAAATACACCAATTTCACTAGAAGAAAAGCCCAAAAAAAAGAGAACTGACTCGGGACTCGAGACAACAACCCGGGCCCCCAAGCATGACCCGACCCAACACTCTAGTCCAATCCAAGTATTGACACCCAAGAGCCGACCCCTACTCCAACCTGAGACCCAACCCAATTACTTTTCGATTTTCAATGTAGCAGCAACTCTAACTTAATTTTTCTGTCCCATACTACTTTCGTCCTATATTATATGGACATTTTTCTATGAATATTTGTCTCATATTATATGAGTACTTACTAAATTAGGATAAAATTAATTATTTTTTCCCATTTTACCTCCACCATTAATTAGTATATTTATGATGATTTTTTCTAACTTAATTTAATGTGCATTGATATAAATAAAGGGTAAAATGATAAAATTGACTGGTCCATTAATGATGATTTCTTAATAACCGTGTAAAATAAAAAATATCCATATAATATGGAATAGAAAAAGTATTAACCTGACAACTTTTTAAGAAATATTTATTACAGATTTATTTTATTAAATTAATCTTATTAATTATGTTTTGAAAATCTAAATTTAACTATAGTACTTTATATAGTTATTCAATGATAGAGATCTTAATGGTAAGTATAGCATTAGAACAAAATGATAAATTTTTCTTGATTTTCTAAACCATACAATTAAGAAGTTAGAATTTTCCTCCGTAGATATAGGCCAATTGATCAAATCACGTTTAATGTTTGTCTTTCTTTTGATTTTTTTTTAATTACTTTTTCAATTTCAATATTTGTCTAATTTAACTTAACACAAAGTCTAAGAAAGTAAAAAAGATTTTTAAACCTTATGATCTTAAATAAAATATATCAAATATATCAATATATCCTTTAATGTTATGGTCTTAAACATACCATGTAAAAAATTAGATTGAAGTAGTTGTCAACCAAAAAAAAAAGATACTCCTATATTTTTAGATGAACTAAAAAGAAAAATGAGACAAATAAATTGAAACTGAAAAAATATCTTATTCGTTTAATTACCAAAATATCTAGAGTTTACTAATTTAGGTTGGTAGACTTTTTGTATGTGTTATCCAAAAGAGGACTCAATGATTATTCGTTTGCAAGAATTATAAATAAAAATTTTGAAAGATAGAGATTTCGTAAAAACTTCTTTATGAATTCTGAGGAATGCACCAGGAGTCATTTCTCAACAACAACATTTAAATAAAATTATACTATCGCTTGGATCGAGAATCTGCGTGTTAATGCTCACTATTTCGATGCACATTTCAGACAAGTGGCATGTAAAAAGAGAGATGTATATCTATTAGATGGATTTAGTCCCCAATCGAAGTAGATAATTTTCTTTAATATGAAATCAACAACATTTAGAAAATGAACATTAATTCAAGTAGCAATTAAGTGAGGATTTCCTGTTGATAAAGAAGAAGATGCAGATGAATCCATTGACTTTAGTAATGCCCCTTTTAATCAAGAAATTTTTTACTTCATCACCAAGTTGCTTGTAGCTAATATAACTTTTTCATAATCCGTTGCTAATTCATCTCTAAATAAAAATAGCAATATATTTTATTATTTAGTTAATACAAAATTTATCCATCGCTAATTCCTATAATGTATAAAGACTTTCCCAAACTATTGTTGTGTGCCAAATCCTTTATGCTACCAATCTTTTTTAAGACTCAATGCAACATAAGTACATGACTAACACCAAAAGTTTAAAATTTGTTCACATATCAACAATGAAAAAAATCTATCCAAATGTATAACTATTCAAAGCTCAAATCAATGAGGTTTTGTTGTATTTTCTCCTTGCATACAAGCAGATCCAAGCAAAGAAGGCAACACAAGTGGAGTAAGTAGAGGAATTGGATCTTTACTGTGACAACAAGACGAATACGAAGCAGATGAATACATTGGTTTATTTAACGATGCACCTTTATTGTCAAGAGAGCTCCTTCTGCTGGTGGGATTGAGCTGAAGAGGGCGCCTTTGCAACATGCTTAGTAGCCTTTTTACTATTGCAAATTCATCTTTTGGTGTATTACAAGTTTGGAAACTCATGTTCATCAACAACACATTCCTCCATAAGTTTCATATTTCTTATGAGATTCGTAGTCTCTTTGTGGATATTATTAATATTATCTCCGTTGTGAATGATCCGGCTGGGGGCTTGTCCCCAGTCCAACCTGTATATATCTTTAGTATGCTCTAATTATTGATAAAATTGCATATTTGGTCCTAATGTATAATCAAATGTTGTTTTAGTCCCTTTAGTAGGGTCAAATATTGATAAAAAATTTGTTGAAGAATGATAAAAGTTCTAGTGGTTAAAAATGGATGGACTTCTTATAAGAGAAAAAATAATCAAAATAGTCTTTAATGTATGAGCTTGGATTGAATTGGTCCCAGATATATAGCTGCTTATGAAAATTATCCTTTATTTATGCTAAGTGCTTATCATTTTAGTATTAAAATTTGTCAAAATATTTTTTGACATCTTAATGCTCACGATTTCGATTTACATTCTGGAGAAGTGACATGTAAAAAGAGAGATGTATAGCTCTATTAGATGGCTTTAATCCCAACTGGTGTCCTAGTGATAAAACATTTAATGGAAGTTGAAAATCTTTTCTTTTAATATTAAGTTAACCACATTTAGAAAATGAACATTTCAACTAGCAATTTGATGAGGATTACCTCTTGATAAAGAAGAAGATGCAGATGAATCCATTGGCTTTAACCATGCACCCTTTTAATCAAGAAGATCCTTACTTCGTCGCCAAATTACTCGTAGCTAATACAACTTTTTGATAAGTCATTGCTAATTCATCACTAAATGGTATTAGCAACGGATTTCGTTGTTTAGTTAATAAAAAATTTGTCCATCGTTAATTCCTGTAATGTGTAAGGACTTTCCCTAACCATTGTTGACTTCTTGTGTGCCAATGCTTTATGCTACCAATCTTTTAGAAGACGAAAGTTATTGAAAAAGAGAGATATGGAAGTTGGAACAGTCAATGCAACATAAGTACAAGAGTAACACCAAAAATTCAAAATTTGTTCACATATCAACAATGAATAAAATCTATCCAAATGTACATAACTATTCAAAGCTCAAATCATTGAGATTTTGTTCTATTTTCTCCTTGCACACAAGCAGATCCAAGCAAAGAAGGTGCCACAAGTGGAGAAAGCAAAGGAATTGGATCTTTACTGTGACAACAAGACGAATACGAAGCAGATGAATACATTGGTTTATTTAACAATGCACCTTTATAATCAAGAGAGCTACAGCTGGTGGTGGTGGTTGGATTGAGCTGAAGAGGGCGAGGCGCGCGCCTTTGCAACCTGGTTAGTGGCCTTTTTACTATTGCAAATTCATCTTTTGGTGTATTACAAGTTTGGAAACCAGGAAACTCATGTTCATCAACAACACGTTCCTCCATAATTTTCATTTGTTACGAGATTCATAGTCTCTTTTTGAGTATTATTAGTATTATCTTCGCTGTGAATGATCGGGCGGGGGGCCTGTCCCCAAGAAGTTATGATGGGGGGACCTGTAAGGATATGTTAGTACGGAAAAATATTATTTGGATATTTTCTTGTTTTTGGTATGCCCCCATACTCCTATGCAGAAATTTGTGATATCTTAATTATAAGTTATACGAAAATAAATACATGAATAATTTGTATCTTATCCGATTATCAAAAAATGACTAGAAGATACAAGTCATGAATCATTTCTCTTAGACAAAAAACTATCCATTGTCTTCATTTTGCATTGCAAGACTCCATAACTTCAATTACTAGGGAGTTATGAGAGGAAGCTATAGGGGTTTAAATTTAAGGGAAATGGAAGTTGTGCGTTTGTAAAAATATTTGTTCAATTGATAGTCATTTCCACAATAAATGGGTCAAAAATGCCTTTCAACAATATGAATAATTTTACTCTTTATTAAATTTGATTTCAAATTATTCGTGATGTTATCAAATTGACATATTAGTATTCTTTTCGACAAATGGATAGCGATTTGGATATTTTTTAAATCCAATTAGAATATTTGTGTGATTTAATGTCATATTTTCCTAATTGAATCTAGTATATTTCATATAGTAATAACAATCAAATTCTTTTTAAAACCAACTTTTTTATAATTTATCCCTTATAAACGAAGCAGGAAGAATTCTAACAAGAAGCTGGAGAGAGTTCGTGGATCAAACACCACAAATTTCTCTATAAATTTAAGAATTCAAGTTCAAGAACAAACTTAAAAGCTCTTGACTCAGATCAAACTCAAGAACAAATTCAAGTTTCAAGTACAAGATCAAGAACAAATTTAAATTTCGAGATTGAGTTCAAGAACAAATTTCAGATTCAAGGTCAAGCTCAAGAGCACTTGAATTTACACTTGGAAAGGCGAATTAGAGGATTTACAGAGATTGTAACACTCACATATTGAAATTAAATAATACAAATTGTTTGCGATATTTTCGTTCTTGATTATTATTTTCCTGACATGAATTTTATCGTCTACAATACGATTCAAAATTGATTAATTTTATCATTATTTTAAACTTTTAGTTTAATATCATGCCACACTAGGACAAAATCCAGTTTTTACACTTGATCCCTTCTATTGGATATTCAATCATCATAACTAAAAGTTGAAGGATAAATTTGTGTTTTTATTTTTATTAATGAAAAGAGCAAATATAAGATGATTTAATAATGACAAGACCATGATGGACTGAAAGATTGATGGAGGATAAAATTTCTCAATTTTCAATAATACAATAGCAAATTCAGACTCTTTTCTTAATATATATTAATAATTAATGATAAATGTATATATAAAAAAACATCAAATAATTATTTTCATAATTGTTACCAATCATTCACAAGTTGAATTTCCTTTTCTTGGTTGTATAGGAATGCCACTATAGAAAGAGGTCTCTATTCCTTTCCTCATTCCACTTAATTATTTTCACCATTTCAGAATGTCTTTTCTTAGTTGTGTACATTAGATATTCAAATAGCTCCAATTTCTTTTCCTTTTGGTCAAAAAGAAAATCAATTGTATCACTTTCCCAGTGCCTTCTTTTCTCTACTATTTCTAGGATTGGACTTTCTAAAATTTTGCAGAAGTGTATACTCCATGAGGATGGGGATGGGAGGAAAAGAATATGATGTCACAGAGAGTGGCTCCTACTCTATCCACTCATTTTTTTAAAAAGCAAATTTTACTCTCAAATGTTTCAAAAAGCAAAAAGGGCAGTAAAATTAAATCTTTTTATATATAATAAGTTTCAATAAATAAGCAAAATAAGAGATTTCATTCAAACTTTGATGGTGAATATTCTCATATACAAGATTGAAGTCCTGGGAATAGGTGGGGCTTTTAAATTAGTTTAGATTGTTTAAAAGGTGACCAATAGATGATCGTTACATCATTAATGGATCTTAAATAAAAGGTATTTAAAATAAGTCTGATATGAAATCTAAGGATAAACAACGAAAGTATTTATACGCTAATAGATAAATGGAGGATAATTTTTTATACTATCTTCAATAATTCAAAAATATTTAAGCATTTTTCTATTTATGTACTTTGAAAGAGAAAAAAGAAGTTAGAATGCTCCAATCATAAAGTAGAAGTAATCCAATTAATCCACGACAAACCAATTAAATTATTGTGTTTTATGCTAAGGTCAATATTAATGATGACCAAAATTAAACGTGACAAGCCGCCGCGATCTTGGAAAATTAAACCAAGAATATTTTATCTACTAATCAAAAGTGGATGGCTCCACTTATAAAGAAAAATAATAATTAATGTGCTTAATGACCTTGTCTTATTTCTTAAGTATGCACCAAATTGCTCTAGAACTCTAGAAATAAACTGAAATTACAAAATTTACATGTCTAAATATGTTTTTCTCATTGTTTCCGGCAAATTTAACGAACATTAATTATTTAACATTGGATAAATACTAAAAATCATGACTGTGCATACTTATGGGACTAAATCGAACTCACAGTCAAATTCAAGGGACCATACATGTCATTTTCTCATGTTTAAGGTTCATCATTGTTCTTCAGAACTACAGAAAACATCGAAGAATCAAGTCAAACATGATCTGATTTGCTGCCTATTTGAATCAAAGTCAGTAACAGCTCATTTCTGGCTGAAATAATTAAGGGCCACATTTGACTATACAGTTCAGACATTAAAAGCAAAAATGAGTAAAAGGGCATTTAAGAAAACTTATAAACTGATCAAACCAGCTTATAAGCACAAAAATATGTTAAAAACAAGAGTAAAAAGACATGTGACTAAAACTTATAAGTTAAATAATCACAAAAAACATATTAAAAGCATAAGAATAAAAAGGCATTTGACTAGATTTATAAGCCGATCAAACGTGGTATTGAACCATAACCAACGATCAAAGTAGAAAGATTACAAAAACATATTTACAGACAATTGACATCAAAGATACTACTTCATACATAGATCGACTTTCGTAGAACCACATCTAAAACCTAGGAAGAACCAAACCGGACAAGGTTTGGTGATGCAGAGGGGATCGAATGTACATGGGACGATGACTAGATCTCGTGTTTTTCAGGAATACAACCTAACCAAACCGAAATTACAGAAGGATCTAGACTTGAATAAACCACCAAAAAGGAACCTGGTTGGAGATACTTGTGGAACTTGATTTAACTCTCCAACATTGCCTTTCACCTTAAGTATAGTCTGTCCAATTGTCTGACGAACGGATTCTATGATCTTGGCATCAACAGAATTTCCTGATGAATCGCTAACATAGAATATATTTAGAGCTTTGCCTGCTCTAGTGGTCACTTCTGCTCTAGTGACAGTGAGGCCATTCTCGCGGAAGATCCTAGTAACGTTGGAGAGCAGTCCTACTCTGTCCGTGGTACATAGTTCAAGTTTCAATCCCTGAACAAACATGAGAAAAAAAACAAAGCCCATAATCGATTAAAACGCAATCCAAAGCCTACAAGAGAAGACAATGACCTTATACAAACGACATTTTCTTCCAAGAGGATATTTCCAAATCTATCTGACATAACTGAAGCAATATATTAAAATTGTAAGAAAAGACAATGGGGGTAAGACATCATCAGACAACTAATAGACACAAAGATTGCCAGAAGCATGCACTAGACAAGATAAGAGAGACACCTTTACTCTAATAAATAAAAGATACTTCAAATGTTTGTCTTTTCCCCAGATATGTTGTTTTGAAGACAAAATAGAAAGAAAAGAGCCTATTTTGCATTTATCAAAATCGTAGTCATTAAGTCTTGACAAATTCTTAATCAACTTATTTAGGCTAAAATGTCATCTCAAAAAGGAATCATAATCTCCAGAAACAGAGTTGGATCAACATAGACAAGGTTAAGGATATAAGTTGACACCCAGTGAATTCAAGCAACAATTACAACTACCAGTTTCGCCTTCTTATCCACGACAAAGTTAGCTAGAGCTGAATAAATGTGGAATAATGGATCTCAAAGGATTTTAGAAAGTGAATCACTATTCTAACCTCAGATACCCTTCTTTCTATAGCTGCTTCAAGACATTGAATCACTCTTTGTCGTTCTGCCTCTGATTTCACCGGTGAACCATCTATATGTCTTATGCAAAACTCCTTCAATGAGAAGATAGTTTATAATAATAGTTCACAAATTTTCAGAAAAATCAACAATAAAAGAGATTCCGAAACGAATAGGAAATTACAGTACCTGGTGGGCATCCAGTCCTTCAGTATCAACACTGCCATGGAAAACCACATACTGCATATCGGTCAATGTACAAATTATATCAAAGAGAAGCTTTGGTCTATCCTTGCACCGGATTGTCACAACGGAGTAATCCTTATCGTTCCAATTAATGATACTCACATCAGGCCTCCCTTTTTCATCCAATTCTTCACCAGCAGCACGTTGATAGTCTCGGTCAGCAAACATTAGCTGGTGAAGCCTTCTTTCGGTATGAGAGGCCCCATCGGATACCATTGTCTTAGCATCCCTTAAACTATTGCTACATCTAAGTACATTGCACAAAAGTTGCTTCATCATAGACAACTTTTCCTCATCATTAATTGTACCTCCCGTTTCCTCATCAGTAACTTGCATTATAGCTGCTGCTCTGGTGTTATGAGTCCACACCTCAGCATTAACCACATTGCATTTGAGATTCGTGAGGACAGCGCTCAGCTCGGACAATAGACCCGGTCTATCACTTCCAACTAACTCAATAGAAGTGTGGTCCACTCCTGTAGTAACTCCAACTGATCGTCTCATTGATGATGAGAAACTAGAATCCGCACCAAGAGTCTGAAAATGAAAGTCAAAAAAAGAATTCAGTTGTTTTCCACATCAATGCCAAAGAATTAAGGGCCAAATTACTACTCACCTTCATGATATAGTCCAACATTGCTTCATCTGTTATCTTGCTCCCATCTTGATTAGTCACATTGAAAACTGCCAAAAGAGTATCAACTTACAAATTACCCCTAAAAGGGTGTTGCTCAGGCTCTCCAAAAATACACCATTTTTGAAAGATTCCACACATTTTTGAAGAGTCGGAGCAACAATTCCCTTTTCAAAGTGAAGGGAGCAAATGCTAGATGTTGCCCAAGACTCTCCAAAAATACACTACTTTTGGAGGATCTGAGACACTTGTCAATGCATTTTTTGAAGAGTCGGAGAGGATGGAATGGAAAGTAAAGGCAAAGATGATTACCATCCATGAACCATCCACCATCAGAGGAAATATAAGCCTTGGTGATAACAAGATTAATATCAGTTAGAATTTGTACCAGCTCGAGAAGTATTCCGTATTTGTTAACACTATCCACCTAGAAAGTTTTAACAAAATTAGAAAGATACCCTTTTCATTAGCAAACAAACAAAGAACCTTAAACTCAGACAAACCTGTATAATAGTGGCAGTTTTAGAAGACTCATTGTCAATTACCACTCTGACACAGAAAGACAGAGAAACATAGTGTAAATGTCAAGTCTTAGTGATAAGAATGCATTAAAATTAAAAATAACAACTTGAAAATAGTACCTTGGTGGATTCATTCTTCTGATCAATTTTTCATATTCATCATTCATGATGTTTTGAGAATAGCTAACTAAAGCTTTTTTAGACAGAAGAGAAACACAAACACACAGCATCAGCATTACCAATAACATAGAAGACATCAAAGAGTGTAACAGCAAGTATTTTTAAGAAGGGGGAAATTAATGTACGTCGACCAATCATGAAATGCAAGAAAGAGTAAGAATAACCAAATACCAAAGAAGGCTAATTAAGAAGCCTAAAAGGCACTTGTACACTGTACCTATATTTGGTGGGGGTGGGACTTGTTTGGTGGGGCTATTTGTTTGTATGAAAACCATAACCATCAACAGTCAATAATGTTACTAGCTTAAAAAAAAACACATACAAAATTAGTGGTTGGAGACACCAAACATTCAATAATGTAAAAAGGAAATATAGCCCACAACAAACAACTAACAAATCTACCAAATCACTTAACCATAAAACTCAGCTCAAAGAAAAACGTGAGACTAAAATTTTAACAAAATAAATTATTTTTTAACACCAAAATCAAGATGACAATTCTTTACCCAGCCAACCTCACTCCAAGAATCCATGAACAGAAACAAGAATGAAGAAGCAGAAGAAATGTCAATTACCCATTACAAATTTCTAAGGATTCTTGAACTGGGTCACCAAGATTTTCTTGATTCTCTTAAAACACAGAAAGAAAACAGGATTACAGTGGCCTTATGACAGGATCTCTCCCAACTACATGGTAACTGAATCTTGACCAGCCCCACTATATATAAATTACTAAAATAGCACTGTAGTATTAAAATTTACGTATTTACATAAAATATTACTCCTTACTTCTTTTTTAGTTATCGAAGTTTTAAATTAATAGTTTTAAATAAAGTATTAAATATTAAAATTTTATACGAAAGTATTATAAGTTATAACTTTTTTTCATATTAATATAATATAAGAATATATCTTAAAATTCATTTTATTTAACTCTTAAAAAAGAAATTATGATAATTAAAAAGGAATAAAAGAATATTTTATCTGCCTTAGTTTTATTACACACTTTCCTTTATAATTTGTTAAGAAAATATCACATTTTTATAACTAAAAAGAATTTAGCTTCATATTATTATTTTTTTTTACCTAAAACAGAATAATTTATAATTTATTTAAATTCACAAATTTTATAATATTTTTATTTAAATTTGGAATCAAATCAAATGGTACAGCATGTTGGGACCGAAGGAGTATATATTTGCCTAATATGCAATTGGGAGTCGGGGACCGAAAAAAGGTATGTATAAAATATACTACAAGCGACTTTTTCGTTATAATTTCTCTTTCTATATTATCCTTTTTCTAAATTTATTTATTTATTTAAGAAAATATGTACTTTCTTTTTTTAATAATTCTTTATATAAATAAAATTAAAAAATATTTTAATATATTCTATCTATCTTTAATATGAGATCATATATTTTAATTTTTAATTTTTTTAAAATTTGCATCAAGACAAAAATTAAAAAAAGTATTATGTTTCTCTCACTCCCTCATCCCCATCCCCCTCTTGACGCGCATACACCACCATCAATAATAATATGAGGATCGTTTGGTTGGAAACAAATTATTTCGACATAATTAATTTTGAGATAAGTTATTTCGTCATGTATATGAGATAATTTATCATATTAATAAGGCAAAAGTGTGGAATAAATAATTCATGGACTACTTAGTACCTCCAATCAAATATAAGATAAAATAATTCTACATTTTATCTTGAAATTGTTATACTTTATACCTCATACGAAACAACTTCTCAATGTAATTCCTCAAAATAAGGTCTAAATAGAATAAATGTATGCAAATCTAATAATCTCTATCTCAGAGATAGAGCAATTATTACCGATAAAACTCAATTCAAGACAAAACATTCTAGAAAAAAAATAGTAAAAATAACAAAAACAATAAATAATAATAAAACAACAAATATTAACATAACAATAATATAACAAGATAATACTATAGTCTATAGTAAACATAAAAAACAACATATAATACTAAAAATTGAAGAACAAGAAGTTAAACTAATACTTTAGTATAACACATACTTTCTTTTTCTGTCTCTCTATCTATTCATATTCATACTATATTAAAAGTGCGAAGACCCTTAGAAATATTATTTAAATTTTTTGTCCTTCATTAAAAACCTTTTTTTAGATAAAATTATTTTTTCAATATTTTTCTTTAAATTATTATTTAATTATATTTATAATATTGATTTTTTAAATATATGAAAAAAAGTAATAAAATAAGGGTTTCTAGCGAAAGACTCATAAAAATTTCTTTATTTGATAGATTTCTACTTCTTCCTTATTTGAATCAAGAAAATACCTTATAATCGCTAAAGAAAAAACAGTAATTTACCATGAATTCTAATTAATGATAGAATCTCTATATATAGGATGTTCATAAATAAATAATTTATCAAAATTAGTAAATTATTTATTATTTTATAAATTCATAATTAAATTAATTTTTTCTCTGCAATATTTATTATCAAACGAGGTACTTGCGCAAAGTGCATACACCAAAACTATAAGCTTATCCCTACCAAATATTTACATCAACTTACATATGATGTGTGTTCAAATATTTATTGCTATCATTTAATCACGGTAATTAATATAATTTTTTACTTTATTAAATTACAATAAGTATGATGATTACTATAACTTTCTCCATACACATTTTTCCTTTATTCACAACAATGTTCAATTATATGTTAGTTTGATATTTTGAAACCTTTTCCAAGATGAGATGGGTCTCTCTCGTTAGGTAATTATTGAGGAGAAAGTTGCTCTCTTGTAAGTAAGGCATCGTTTGGTTTGAGGATAAATTATGATGAGATAAGTTGTGTTGGGATTAGTAATGATGGGATAAGTTATGTTGAAATTATTTTTTATTGAGTGTTTAGTTTGTTGGATAAATTTTAAGAATATGTTGCTTGTTTACAAAAATACCCTTCACTTTATTAGTTTTAAATGTATTTT
>JBCEWC010007222.1:0-21734 GCA_038996855.1 Solanum aculeatissimum | reverse complement strand
AGGTCAAACTTGGTCAAGGTTGTCTTTCCCAAATTCTTCAAGCTTTCTTCAATGGAGGCTAAGAGGATTTTAGAATTTCCAAAGTGTGTGTAGGAGAGTTTGAATGGATGAATGAGGGTTTGGGGAGTGATTTAGGGGTTTAGGAGACCTTAGGATACCAAAAAGGGCCTTAGGAAAATGTAAAATCACGAAATTATCATTAATAAAATGTAACTTTTCATTGGACACAGGGTGACACATCTGCTACAGTGCCATGAACCTGTCTCACGAGCCGTCTGGATGCACCATCAACCAACACTTAGCCAATTCTCAATGCGAACTCTCGCAGGGTTTTATGGAACACTTGACGAACCATTTTGATGGGTTGTTTAGGGGTGAATGGACCGTATCCCTACCCCATGACCCTTGCCTTATCCATTTAGGCTGACCACAGCCTGGCCAAGCTACTTTCCCACTTGACGGGACAGTACACAGACCGTCCAAGTGCACACGTACCGTTTAGTGGTCCGTGGCTTATGACTTGTCTCATGGGGAGGTTACTGGCTACACCTAGCTCACTGGACCACCTCACGACACTCCACATGATCCATGACAAGTTTCACGGACCGTGGCCCTTCCCTTAGTCACTTTTCAGAGCCTATCTCCAATGTGTTCCGAATTTCAGATAGTCCCACTGTTTGGGCCATAACTCCCTCATCTAAACTCCGAATCGAGTGAAACCAGTTGAGTTACGGAGATAACTCAAAGAGATTCAATTTTATATATAGAAGCGCACAAGAATTTACCCACATCAAAAGTTATGAAAGTTTGAAGTCCACTGCCCAAACCACCTCTCTAGGCCACCGACTAACCCGTTTTACGTTCGGCCACTTAAACTCAACCCGTGGTTACCAAAACTCAACCATGACAAGTAGTACATCATATAATACAAACCATAAGGAGTTTTCAAAAAATTTGGGTTGGTACATTTCTGGATCACTACACGAGGGGCCTAACAGACCGTGTAGTTGCACATGGACCGTGTACTGGTCATTGGAGCATCACTTGCTATGGAGTCCAACCACGAACCTTGGTAAACTTTCTGGATCACTTCATAGGACCCCTCACGGGCCGTGAAAGGTCACGCAGACCGTGAGGTGGTCCGTGGGACCAAACTTGGTCCATGGTTTGTCCCCCAATCCCTACAAGCACACTGGACCAACCCACGAACACCCCCACGGACCATGGATCACAAAATAGTCCGTGGTCCCACCCTTATACTGTATTTCAGAACTCTTTTCCAGCATACTTTTAGTTACAGGCAGTCTCACATCAAGGGCCATAACATTCACTTTTGAACTCCAAATTGAGTGTAAATAGTTGTGTTGCGAAGATAACTCAAAGAGCTTCGATTTGATTTATAGTATCCTACACAGTTTATCCCGTACCTAAAGATATGGCCTCTCAAAGTCAGTGTTGCCTAAACGACCTTACAACCTTCCACCAAAACGATTCCCTTTAATCCGGCCACTTAAATACAACCCATGGCTACAAAAATTCAACCATGACCAGTTCAACACTAACCTTGACTAACCATTATGAAGTTAAAAAAATTTCGGGTCGTTACAGTTTCTTTGGTAATTTGGCCCACTCTCAAGACTTTTTAAGACCTTTATGCCTTACTTTATACTCCTAAACAACTCTTATATTAATTCTAACACCTCATTCAAGCTTTACACTTATTTTATTCCATCAAATCCTACAAATGTCTCTCCAAGTTACTCCTTCAAGGAATTCAAGCTATGGTTATTTTGGGCTTTCAATACTAAGCTTACTTCACCTCAAACTTCTTCATTTTATCAAGGTTTGTGTTGTTTCATCCATGATTACCTTCCAATCATGAAGCCCAAAAATTTATTTCTACAATTTCATGATTTTAAAGTATGATTTACGAGTGAATTTTGTGCTTTAGCTTCAAAATTGATAAAATTGTGATATGGGTCATTATAACTTTTTATTTCAAAATGAATTAAGTCTTATTATGTTGATTTACATGGATTTTATGAGATTTTAATTTGCGTGTCCCTTTAATTTATGAATTTATGCATGGGTAAATTTCAAGTATAATTCAATTGTTGATTGCTTCATGGATGAGGAATGATTTCATCTTATTATTATATTTTAAGTATGAATTTCAAGTATAAATGTTATTGTCTCATTCTGATAATATTCATATGCATGAACAATGCTTTTTATGAGATTTATGATATGGGCTATTACCTAATTATAATTATGATTATGATTTAAAGACAAGTATGATTATGACATGAATGTGATCACATAATGTCTATGATATGCCAATAAGCATTTATGGATATGTATACACCATCATGTACAAGTATGAATGAGCTATTCCTTTGCATGTAATTATTATTTGAAATATGTGTAGACTTTTTAGCCTATTTATGAATCGTTATGATTTGAAATGACTTGTGATCCCATTTCAAGCATGTATACATATATGTATTCTCGTGGAATGATAACTTGGCAATGAATGAGATTTGATGTGAGGGCTCTACCTAATGGGTCCTTAATGTAAGGCCTACCTTTCTCATAACTTTATGCCATTGTAGGATCATATTTTCCCAATATGGATAATTATGTCCATGAGATTGTCATGACCCGAGAGTAGGGCCTAGATGTGACATAGTGAAGGAGAACCTGAGAGTCCTCGATCAAGCCATAATAGCATCATCACACACATCATCAGTTCAAAAGCGCGTAAATATAACAAATAATATATAAGTGTAACGACCCAAAAAATTTTGAATTTCGTAATTATTGGTTAAGGTTATTGTTGTCATGGTTGAATTTTTGTATCCATGGGTTGCATTTAGTGGCTGGATTCAAGGCAATTATTTTGGTGAAAGGTTATAAGGCCGTTTAGGCAGTACTGACTTGGAGAGGCCATATCTTTTGGTACAGGATGAACTGTGTAGGATACTATATACCAAATTGAATCCATTTGAGTTATCTTCAAAACGCAACTGGTTTCACACAATTCGGAGTTCAGATGTGAAAGTTATGGCCCCTGCAGTGAGATTTCCTATAATTGGAAGTATGCTGGAAAAGGGTTCCGAATTGAGGGCTAAGTGTGGGACCACGGACCGTTTGGTGGTCCATGGTCCATGATAGCCTTCATGGGTTGGTCCAGTGTGTTCGTAGGGATTGGAGGTCAAGCCATGGACCAAGTGTGGTCCCACAAACCACTTCTCGATCCGTATGAGCCTTCACGGTCCATGAAGGGGTCTCGTGGGTTGGTCTAGAGAGTTTCCAAGGGTCAGGGTTGGACTTCGGACCAAGTGATGCTCCACGGACCAGTACACTATCCGTGTACTGCTACACGGTCTGTGAGGCCCCTCGTGAGTTGGTCCAAAAAGTTCCCTGAGAATTCAAGCCGAAACCGAGGCCAAGAGAGGTCTCACGGACAGGCTCACGGTCAGTGACCCTCTGGACGACCACTGGGTGCCTTCCGTGAGGCACTGTATTCAGTGATCCCATCCATTTTATTAATGGTTAATTAATAATTTAATTAGATCCTATGCTCCATTTAGGCTTTCTAAGGTCTCCTAACTCCCCTAAATCAATCTGTAATGCCGTTTCCTCCATTCTAACACTCTTTAATCCTCACCAAAATTCTCTTGACCTCCGTTGAAATCTTGAAGAAATTTAGGAAAATTCTTCTTTCTTGCAATTCCATTTAATTCTCTTTATTAAACTCAAGGTATGTGGGTTGGATTCATGGATTTCCTTTCATCCATGAAGACCCAAGAACCCTTCTCTTTAAATTATGAATTTAAGATTTCCTTATATATGGGTTCTTTAAATTTTGATATATTTCATTGCATTGAGTTGTGGGCTGTAGAAATTGGATGATTTAAGTTTGAATTTTATGAAATGCATGGAAATTCTTGAAGGATTAATGTGCATGTCCCTTTAATGGTTTAATATGCATGGGTAAATTTAATTATGTTTGAAATTACAATTTTATCATGAAGTATGTTGAATTACCTATTGAATTGTGGTTTAAGTTTGAATCCTGAGTTCGGAAAGCTGTCTTGGGAATATCACACTCCCTCACTTTTAAATGATGATACCCCGAACGAAGATCTAGTTTGGAAAAGTGAGTAGCCCCTTGAAGTTGGTCAAACAAATCATCAATCCTAGGCAACGTGTACCTATTCTTAATGGTCACCTTGTTCAATTGCCTATAATCAATACACATCCGAAGGTACCCATCCTTCTTCCTCACAAACAACACCGAAGCACCCCAAGGTGAAATGCTAGGCTTAATATACCCTTTTTCCAACAAATCCTTCAATTGGTCTTTCAACTCCTTTAATTCCGCCGGAGCCAAACGATACGGGGGAACGAAAATGGGTTGAGTATCCGGGAGAAGGTCTATACCAAAATGCACCTCTCTATCGGGAGGGATGCAGGGCAAATCCTCCAAAAACACATCGGGAAACTCTTTCACTACCGGAACAAATTCAAGCCTAGGGGATTCACCTTCTACATCTTTAACCTGAACAATGTGATAGATACACCCTTTCCCAATCATTCTTCGTGCCTTAAGATAGGAAATAAACCTACCCTTAATTATGGAATTTCCACCCTTCCATTGTAACACCGGTTCATTAGGGACTTGGAACTTAACCGACCTAGTTCTACAATCAATAGAGGCATATGATCCATGCAACTAATCCATCCCAAGAATGACCTCAAAATCATACATTTCAAGTTCTATAAGATCACCAAGAAACACCTTATGCAATACCAACACGGGACAACCCCTATACACCTTCCGGGCCATAATAGAATTACCCATGGGAGTATACACAGAATAAGGTTCCCTCAAAGTTTCAAAACTCACACTAAATTTAGTAGCCAATAATGGAGTTACAAAAGATAAATTGGCACCCGGATCAAGTAAAGAATATGCATCAAATTTAATGATGTTTGACATACCCATGAAGACATCCGGAGTTTCTTCTACTTATTGGCGAGCATAGAGAGAATAAAACCGATTGTTCCTTTGAGCACCACCAACCGGAGCATTTGGTGTCCCTTGACCACCAGGAGCAACTTGGTCCTTTTTCACACTCTTTGGACAATTTGAGACTTTGTGGTTCAAGCTACCATACCCATAGCAAGCACCCGAAAGCTTCCTACAATCGCCCACGTGATGTTTTCTGCAATGACAACAAAGAGAAAATCGAGGAACAACCCCAATTGGTGCCTTAGAAGGAGGTATTTTAGTAGCAAGTTTCACATTAGAACCTTGTCCTTGTTGGAAACGACCATATCCACTACCCTTGACATTGGAGAACCTACCATCAAGCCGAGCCCTCTTCGCCTCAAGCACCCTACTCTCATTCAACTTTTCCCACTCAATTTGTTCGGCATAAGTCATGAGCCTCAAAATATCCATCTCCTTAACAAGCATAGCCGTCCGGTACTCTTTCATAACCAAATCTGACATACCCGATATGAACTTGTGCATTCTTGCACATGGATCCAAAATAAGTGTAGGAGCATACATGGAGAGTTTTGTTAACTTGAGGGCATAATCCCTCACGGTCATAGAGCCTTGATGAACATTGATAAATTCGGTCATCTTAGCTTCCCTAAGCTCAAGTGGGAAGAACCGATCAAGAAAAACCGCTTTGAATTCTTCCCATCAAACACCCACTCCATAAGCCATTGACCATACCATACTTGTTCTACATCCTTGAGTTGGTAAGCCGCCAACTTCGCCTTTTCCTACAAACTCACCCCCATGATCGACAACACTTTAGTGAGCTCATCCACAAACTCTTGGGCATCCTCATCGGCTTTGGAATCATAAAAATCTGGAGGGTTCATATGAGTGAAGTCCCTTACCCTTGAAGTCGAAGTAGTGACATTGGACTGGTTGACGGGCCGAGCTTGGTTGGCCACAACTTCGAACAACATATAGAAAATATTACGGAACTCTACATGGGACATTTGTTCCTCAATCGGTGCCCGAGGAGCCATTTTCTCAACTTCTGGAGCCAGACGGGGAAGGGGAGCTCTTCTCGGAGGCATTTTGTGAAAAAATGACAAATACCAAAGTTTAGAGAGATTCATCATAAGATCTCATGGCACGACACAAGAAAGAAGTGAAATGAGACAATTCCTAGAAACATCGTCATAGCCTCTTTGTCATAGACATGGCGCACATCACACTCATGAACAAGACTTTAATTAACGCGACATGTTGGACTCCGAGGATCATTACAAACCTAGGGCTCTGATACCATCTTTGTCATGACCCAGATAGGGGGCCTAGATGTGACATGAAAAAGAAGAACCCGAAGGCCCTCGATCAAGCCATCATAGCATCATTTCACACATCATCGGTTCAAAAGCACGGAAGCTAAACATATAATACATAGGCTCTAAGAGATTTAGGACTTGGGACTCAAGTTATGGGGACAATATCGGGAATGGGACAAGCATGCATACACATAGCACATACAAATAATCTCTAAGGGTAAAGGGAAATAGGATTCCACTATGGGGGTACACCGGGATTATGGGGCGTTCCACATAAGAACATAGTCAATCAAAAATCTCAACATCCATATCATGAGCATATTAAGAGAGCATTATCATAATCAAAGCTAAATAAGCATAGTTTTACATAACCAAATGTTCAACATATAAGTCAATCATACAAGAATGTAGAATGGTCCAACAAGCCTCTTTATAGATGAGCGGGGCCTCGACAAGTTTGAGGCTCACCCTCAAGGCATAAGAAAGTAAATAGCATAACATAAAAGCTAGAATAGACAGTGGCTTTTGCCCTTGAACAAAAGGGCTCACCACTAGCAAGTCTTCAACAAGTGATCAAGCGTCGTCCGGTAGAATGTAGATATCGTCTCCGGTCCCTACATGGTTAGAACATGTAGAACAAGAATATGGGTTAGCACAATTAAACACTAAGTATGTGGGCATGAAATACATATGACAAGTATAGCATGACCAAGCAACATGTCAAAGGGGACAAGTGATACGAAAGGAATGCACGTAGCCAAAGAGTAGTATAACAAGATGTTATTCCATGATGCATGAGATGCAATCCTATGTTCAATATACAAATCGAGGATGTGACCTCAACCGACAACATTGAAAGACCCGAGCGAGCTACTACCCGAATCTGGAATACTGGCCAAGTAGTACCCTAATCACCCTTAAAACAAGGGGAAACATGCAAGTCATCCCATATAGCGAGAAAACCCATGGTGGCACATGGTTTGACAGAAAGGAGTATGGACCATGTAGAGATAGTCCACCCGCCTCTAATCCCTCGGTACAAAGTCTCATCCCATGGAAATACATATAGGTACATGCAACTTCAAATAGGAAGACTTACATTCATTTTCAAAATATGCATCATTAGTCAAAATAAACCATAGTTCAAATCATGTTCATGCTTAGGCCAAAGGCCATCAAGAGTTTACAAAACGTTTCATGATCAATCCATGTCAATGCAATAAGAGTAGCTCATCTGCATAGTTTATCATATCAAGCCTTCAAAACATGTCAATATGGTGCAAGCACCCAATATGCTCAAAGAGCCATGGCAAGGAGACTATGCGATCACAAGTCTTAGCATAACATTCAAAACTTAAGTTTATCAAGAGTTTCAATCATAACAATAACCATACATATGCCATGAATAATGATCAAGAACATGGGTAATAGAATTCAAACTTAAATTCACAATTAGAAAGGTAAATCCTCATAAATCATGTAAAAATCCATAAATAAGTCATAATGCAAGTCACCCATGCTTAATTGAATCATGAAAGGAACATGCAATTGACTAATCAAGGGTTTCCATGAACATTCATAAATTCAAGCTTAAAATCATGTTTATATCACCTAAAAACTACAGCACACAATTCCCAGCACTAAACTACATCAGTAATGGAAGAACCCATAACTTAAATAAAAACTTAAATTCAAAATTTAAAGATTTAGGGTTTTTGGGTCTTCAAGAATGAAAGAAGATCCTTGAATCAAATCCCACATACCTTGATTTCACCAAACGAATTGCAAAGTCAAACTTAGTCAAGGTCGTCTTCCCCGATTTCTTTAAGGTTTCTTCAATGGAGGTCAAGAGGATTTTAGAATTCTCAAAGTATTTGGAGGAGGCTTAGAATGGATGAATAAGGGTTTAGGTCTTGATTTAGGGGCTTAGGAGACCTTAGGATACCTAAAAGGGGCTTAGGGGTTTATTAAATCACAAAATAACCATTAATGAAATGGACTTTTAATTTCCAAGAAGAGTCAAACGGTGGAGCTACAGTGCCCATTAAGGTGACTCACGGATCGTCAACTGCACTATCAAACGAAACTTATCCAATTTTCCAAAGCGAACTCTCGGAGGACTTTCTGGACCACTTGACGAGGAGTTTCACGGACCATATGACTTCAAAAAGACCTTGTACTGGTCCGTGGATCCATACTTGGTCCATAAAACCATACCATAACATGAACAAGCAACTTCCCTACCAGATGGATAGTTTCACGGCCCATACAAAGTCTCACAGATCGTGGGGTGGTCCGTGAGTCATGACTTGGGTTTAAGGGTGGGTCCTGGTCACCCCTAGCTCACTATACCATGGTACAGATACCCAAACAGACCGTACCAAGTTTCACGGACCGTGGATCCTTGCCTTGGGCAATTTCTAGGGCCTATCTCTAATGTCTTCTGAATTTCAGGCAGTCCCACTCTTTTATCCATAACATCCTCATCCAAATTTTGAATCAAGTGAAACCAGTTGAGTTGCAAATATACTTCAAATATCTTCAATTTGATATATAGTATCCCACACGGTTCAACTCGCATCAAAAGTTATGCTATTTCAAAGCTCACTACCCAAACAGCCTCTCTTGGCTCCAAAATGATCAATTGTGCGTTCGACCTCTTAAACCCAACGCGTGCCTACCAAACCTCAACCATGACCAGTATAACATCATACAATACCAACCATAAGTATTTTTAGAAAATATTTGGTTCGTTACAGATATGTTATGTTATAAAAATCCTTCTAAAATGGGAGACCCGTGAGGAAGGTGGCCATCACACAGAAATGGGAGACCCGTAAGGTGTGGTGTGATCTACCCTTGGCAGTAGACACCCTCATCTCGATGTGGGCGCCTGGCATTGGGAGTTCATATACTAGCTCACATGGATTGTAATGTCGGTTATGGTTCCATCCCCTCTATATTAAACATTTATGGCATTTCACGCATCATGAATTCAAGGCATATCGTATATTGTCCTTTTTATATTCATTTCTATATATGTTCCCTTGTCATGTAGGTTGCTATAGGTTTACGTGCATATGCATTTGCATGCCCACATACTTAATACTTAATTGTGCTAACCAATACTCTTGTCTACGTGTTCTAACCATATAGGTGTAGGCGACGATCTCTATCTACCTTTGCCCGACGAGTGATCATTGTTGAATATTTATGCTTATGATGAGCCCTTTTGTTTAAGGGAAATAGTCACCTTCTATCTACCTAGTTTTATTATGTTATTTACTTTCTTCTGTATTGAGGGTGAGCCTCAAACTATGTCGAGAACCCGTTTTATCTATGTAGAGGCTTATTGGACAAACTAAACTCTTGTATGTTGACTTGTAATTGTTGACTTTTATGATTATATAATACTATGTTTATGAGCTTGATTATGAGAAATGTTATTGATTATGCATATAACTTGATGTTGGGAGTTATGATTGACTATGTGCTTATGTGAAAAGTCCCATAATCCCGATGTTCCCCATAGATTGAGTTCTACTTACCCGTCCCCTTAGAGATAATTATTATGTGTTATGTGAATCCATGCTTATCCCATTCCCGGCAATATCCCCATAGCTTGAGTCCAAAGCCCCAAATCTCTTAGAGCTTATGTGTTATGTGTTTCGCTTCTACGCTTCCGAATCGATGATGTGTGTAATGATGCTATGATGGTTTGATCGAGGACTTCCGGGTTCTCCTTTGCCATGTCACATCTGGGCCCCTATTCAGGTCGTGAGATCCTCATTGTTTAACAAACTTGTTGCAAGGGACATGGTTTGTGGCCTACCAAAATTGTAGTTTGGAAAATATAAAGTTTTGTGAAGCACTGCATTCCTTCCTAAAATCGATGGGCAAGCCAAAAGAACAATTCAAACCTTGGAGGAAATGTTGAGAGCTTATGTGTTGGAATTTAATGGAAATTGGGATGATCATCTACCTCTCATCGAGTTTGCTTACAACAATAGTTTCCATGCTAGCATCGGTATGGCTCATTTTGAGGCTTTGTATGGTAAGATAAGTAGGTCTCTAGTCTGTTGTTTTGAAATCGGTGAGGCGTCCTTGTTAAGCCCAGACTTGGTTGTTGAGGCTATTGAAAAGGTGAAATTGATTCGGGAAAGATTGACGATGGCCCAAATTCGCCAAAAGTCTTATTCGGATGTAAGAAAGAGGGACCTTGAATTTCATGTTGGTGATATGGTGTATGTGAAGGTGTCCCCCATGAAGGGCATAATGCATTTTGGCAAAAAGGGCAAGTTGATCCCAAGGTACGTCGGACCTTATAAGATTGTGGAACAGGTTGGTGATGTAGCATATAGGTTGGACTTACCTTTGGATATGAGCTTTATTCATTCAGTTTTCCATTTATCTATGTTGAGGAAGTTGGTTGGTGACCCTAAGGAAATTGCACCTTTGGAGGGTGTTACGATTGAAGAGAACTTGACCTATGAAGAGGTGTCAGTT
This sequence comes from Solanum aculeatissimum, assembly GCA_038996855.1. Taxonomy (NCBI): domain Eukaryota; kingdom Viridiplantae; phylum Streptophyta; class Magnoliopsida; order Solanales; family Solanaceae; genus Solanum; species Solanum aculeatissimum. The sequence continues at coordinate 10,889 of JBCEWC010007222.1, read as the reverse complement.
GAGATTTTGGATAGACACGTGAAGCAGCTTCGCAATAAGGATGTAGCTTCGGTCAAGGTACTTTGGAGGAATCAAGAGGTAGAGAGTGCAACGTGGGAAGTGGAGTTGGACATGATGGAGCGATATCCTTACCTCTTCCAATCCACTTAAGCCTAAGGTACTAGGTTCTATCCTTTAATTTTCCTAATTCTTTATTTCTTGAGTTTCATGACATTGTATGCATTCATGAGCACGAAAATGATGTTTTGACATGAGTTTTGAAAGACTTTTGATATGATGCATGATCTCTTGAGTTATGGTTATAATGTCTCTTGTTTTGTGATTGATGTCCTCAAGCCGTAGTCTTAGCTCGTTCGAGGACGAATGTTCCCAAGGGGGAGATGATGTAACGACCTAAAAAATTTTGAAAACTTCTTATGTTTGATCTTGTATGATGTTATACTGTTCATGGTTGAATTTTGGTAGCCATGGGTTGAGTTTAAGTGGCCGAATGCAAAACGGACCAATTGGTGACCTAGAAAGGCCATTTGGGTAGTGTATTTTGAGGAATCATACCTTTTAGTACGGTATTAACTGTGTGGTCTACTACATATCAAATTTAAGCTCTTTACGTTATCTTCGCAACGCAACTGGTTTCACTCAATTTGAAGTTTGTATGAGGAAGTTATGGCCAAAATAGTGAGACTACTCGTAATTCGGAAGACGCTGGAAATAGGTTTTAGAAATGGCCCAAGGACATAACCACGGACCATGTGAGGGTCCACGGTCCGTGTAGAGGTCATGTACTGATCCAGTAGGCTTAGGGTGGTCAGGTTAAAACCCCTAGACCAAGTTAAGTCCTACGGACCACACCACGGTCTGTGGGACACCAAACGGTCTATTTGAGGGTCCGTCAAGTGAGGCAGTGGCTTGGCCAAGGTGTGGGGTTGGTTTCTGGTACAAGTGTGGCTCCACGAACCAGTACACGGTCCGTGTGAATCCACACGGCCCGTGACCCCCCCTTCGATTTGTTGTGCTTGAAATGGACTCACAATTGGCTATTCAATGGATTCGAGGGCAGGCTGAGCCATCAGGAAACACACAGCAGGTAATTCATAAAATTCAAAGTATTATTCCTTCTTTTATGTATTTTTCTTGCAGGCACATTTTTCGGGAAGCTAATATGGTTGCGGATGATTTGGCTAAATCTGGTCATTCTATGCCTGCACCCCAAATGTATACATCTATTCAAGAATTGCCTAGAGAGGCAAGAGCTTATTGGAGAATGGATAAATTTGGGATGGCATCCTTCAGACGCAGAAAATCAAAACGCATCAAAAAGCCTCCTTGAAGCTTTGGCAGCCTACAAGTGTTCATCTTGGATATAATTTCTATTATAGCTATTTTGAAGACTTAGTGTAGGTTCTTGCTTTGTAAGGGGAGAGTCTCCCTTGTTTATGGCTTTCCTAGTTCTAGGTTTTTTTTTCTTGTGTAATTTTAGTTGGCTAGGAATATGGACCATCTTTGTATATGGGTTAAGGGAAACACGTTAGTGTAGTACCTTGACTCCTCATTTTGTACTGTGATGGTTATTATTTATGGTATAGCTTGGGGGTGTTGCTCAACCCCTGGCCAGTTAAGAGGCTGGGGAACCTCTTGACGTTGGCCATTTCCCTATAAAAAAAAATAAAAAAAAAAAAAAAAAACACTCGTCATTGCTCTTTGAAAATCCCTAAATTCTATTGACCTCCATTGTTGAAAGCTTGAAAAAAGTTGGGGAAGATCACCTTGCTTGTTTAATTTTTCAATTCCTTTGGTCAATTATAAGGTATGTGGGTTTGATTCATGGATTCCCTTTCATCCATGAAGACCCAAGAATCCTCCTCTTTAAATTTGATTTTTGAGTTTTAATTAAGGTTGGGTTCTTTAAATTTTGAAATAATTACTTCACTGGGATTATGTGTTGTAGAATGTAGGTGTTTTAAGGTTGATTTAAGCTTGAATGTCATGAAGGTTTAATGGTTTGATGATGATCAAGTTATGAATGTCCCTTGTACCTTTGATTTATGCATGGGTATTACTTGAATGATGTTTTATTGGTAGATTTAACTTGAATTTCTCATGAACTACTCTTAAATTGAAATTAAGGTTTGAATTCCCTTACCCATGCTATTCATATTGTTCCTCATAGCATTTCATGAATGATTCATGGTTTATGATGAAAGTTTTGATGTGGGCTAAGTCCCAAACATGTTTATGACTATAATTTTGAACAAGTAAGGGTTAAGGCTAAGTTGTGATCACACTAAGTCTATGCAATGGCTCTTTGAGCAATATGGGTGTTTACACCACTATGATTTGAGAAGCGTGATATGTATGAAGCTACTCTTATGCATAAATTATGACATGAAAGTTGTTTGGCTTTTTAGCCCATGATGCATGACTATAAACTATGTTTAACTCTTGTTAAGTACGCATAAGAGTATTTGAAAGTATGTTTGACTCCTAAGCCCAAGCATGCATATTTTGAAGTTCAAATGTCAAGTTTTATTTTAAAAGCATGTATATGTACATGTATAAGTATTCTTGTGGGATGTGGACTTAGTACCAAGGGATTGGAGTCGGGGTGGGCTATCTTCACAGGGTCCATACTCCTTTCTGTCAAACTATATGCCTCCATAGGTATGATATGTTATGTTATGTAAATCTTTCTGAAATTACCCATAAGAAAGGTGGCCATCACACCAAAATGGGAGACCCGTAAGGTGTGGTGTGATCTACCCTTGGCAAGTAGACACCCTCATCTCGATACAGAGGCCTGGCATCCGTAGTTCATGTACTAGCTCGCATGGATTGTGATGTCAGTTATGGTTCCATCCCCTTTGTATTAAACATTATGACATTTCACGCATCATGAATTCATGGTATATCGTATATTATCCTTTCTTATATTTACTTCTATATATGTGCCCTTGTCATGTAGGTTGATATAGGTTCATGTGCATATGCATTTGCATGCCCACATACTTAGTACTTAATTGAGCTAACCCATACTCTTGTCTACATGTTCTAACCATGTAGGTGTCGGCGATGATCTCTATCTACCTTTGCTCGACTAGTGATCATTATTGAAGATTTGTGCTTGTGGTGAGCCCTTTTGTTCAAGGGCAATAGCCACCTTCTATCTACCTAGTTTTATTATGTTATTTACTTTACTTATGTATTGAGGGTGAGCCTCAAACTATGTCGAGGCCCCGCTTTATCTATGTAGAGGCTTGTTGGACAAACTAAACTCTTGTACGTTGACTTGTAATTATTGACTATTATGATTATGTAATACTATGCTTATGAGCCTTGATTTTGAGAAATGTTATTGATCATTCTTATAACTTGATGTTGGGAGTTGTGATTGACTATGTGCTTATGTGGAAAGTCCCATAATCCCGATGTGCCCCATAGTGTGAGTCCTACTTATCCGTCCCCATAGAGATAATTGTTATGTGTTATGTGAATCCATGCTTTTCCCATTCCCGGCAACATCCCCATAGCTTGAGTCCAAAACCCCGATTCCCTTAGAGTTTATGTGTTATGTGTTTCGCTTCTGTGCTTCCGAACCGATGATGTGCGTAATGATGCTATGATGGCTTGATCGAGGACTTTCAAGTTCTCCTTCGCCATGTCATATCTAGGCTCCTATCCGGGTCGTGACATCCTCATTGTTTAACAAACTTGTTGCAAGGGACATGGTTCGTGGCCTACCAAAATTGTAGTTTGCAAAATATAAAGTTTATGAAGCATGTGTTAAAAGAAAGTAGACTAGATCCTTATTTAGTCATACCAAACCACTGCAATTGATCCATATGGATCTATGTAGGCTAGTGAAGATTTAAAGAGGAGGAAAGAAGTATATTTTGGTGGTCATACATGATTGCTCAAGGTTTACTTGGACTATGTTCTTGAGGTCTAAGGATGAAACATATGATGTATTTGAGATCTTTGTTAAGATGATGCAAACTAAGTTGAACTGTAAGACAGCAGAGATGAGGTGTGACCATAGAACTGAGCTTGTAAATGCAAAGATGGACATCTTATGTGTAGAAAATGGAATCCATCACAATTTCGCAACTACAAGAATTCCTTAACAAAATGGTATGTAGAACGGAAGAACAGATCCTTGGTTGATATTGCCAGAATAATGTTGATAGATTTTGCATATCCCAAGAACTTTTGGGTTGAAGCTATGAATACTATGTGTTATGTGACAAATAGATGCTTGATCAGATATATTCTAAACAAAACACCTTATGAATTGCTCAACGACAAAAAACCTAAAGTGAGTTACTTGATAGCTTTTGGTTGCAAATGTTTTGTTCTCAACAATGGCAAGGAAGACTTGGAAAAGTTTGATGTAAGAAGTGATGAAGGTGTATTTATTTGTTACTTAAATTCCACCAAGGCTTATAGCGTTTTCAATAAAAGGACATAGTGCATTGAATAAAGTGTCCATGTGATCTTTGATGAGCTTGGTGAACTTGAAAAATTGAAAGATCAAGATGATGCTGAATTTGAAGAATTGCTACAGTTCCACAGGGATAGTATCAATGTTGATCAAGATGGTGGAGACAACTTGGAGCAGAATAATTTTGATTTTGATGTTTTAGGTGATACAGGTGTTCCAAATGGGGGACCTGGTCCTGAACAATTGTTGATGATGAACAAAGCACTACTGAATAGCCTGAAAATGTAGGTGATGGAGAAGTTAGTGTCAAAAATGAGGAAGAAAGTCAGGATCCTAAAAAATCCTCATAGAGACTTAGATCTGCTCATTCCTTTGTTGATATCAAGTTACCCTTGGATTCTAGAACTCAAACCAGATTCATGACGAGGAACATGGTCGCATTCTCAGCCTTTGTCACTTTTATTGAGCCTAAAAATGTGAAGGAGGCCCAAAAAGAAGCTGATTAGTTTTGTTGATGCTGAATATGTCAGATATCATGTAGATAAAAAGAGCACTTCTGGAATGGCTAACTTCCTTGAATCACGCCTTATGTCTTGGAGAACTATGAAACAGAATTCTATTGCTCTTTCAACTACTGAAGTTGAATATGTAGTTATTGCCTCTTGTTGTGCCCAATAGCTATGGATAAAATAGTAATTAAAGGATTTTGTTGTCATCGCATAGACTATTACATTGTACTTTGAAAACATAAGTGCTTTGAATATGGAAAAAAAGTGGTCCATCATAAAAAGACCAAGCACATTGATGTAAGACATCATTTTCTAAGGGACAATGATGCAAAAGGGAATATTTGTATGCAATTTTGCAAAATTGAAGATCCAATTGCAGATATTTTCACAAAGGCTTTGAATAGGGATCAATTTGACAAGAATAGATTAAAGCCTGGGATGCTGAAGATAGAGTGAGTCCTTGGTTTTTTTAGGCAAAATCAACTTCCTTTTTGGCTACGATAAGAAGGGAATGTATCCTTTTATTTTTGTGATGCTTGTTATGGTAATGTCAACTATTGTACCTTCTTGCAAGTATACACTCATAGTAATTTAATCAATATAGCTGAAGTTGGAAAATAATTTTGAGCATAACATCTGAAACTTTAGAAGGATTTGGTCCCCTTTCAAAAGGTAAGCATTCTGTTTATTATTTTTTATTTGCATTTAAGAACCATAGGTATTGTTCTGTGTCAGCCTTGTGTCAGCAAATAGCTATCGAATGCATGCTCAATCCTACCACTCAAAGGCAGAAGGGATGGTCTTCATCAACATATTACCCAATATAAGAGTCGGGATCGAATCCCACAGGGAATGGTGGTTCAAGAGGTGAAGTATTTCATTGAATTAGGCCATTGTAGGTTCATATTAGGGGGTTACAATAATTAAATTGAGTTTCATCAATTAACAACTAAATTAGCGAACTAAGAAACAGATTTAGAGAGGTATTAGGGATGTGCAATTATGGAACTAAATCTCCTAAGTTGGGTCTAAACATTTGACTAATTGAGTTAAAGATGACTGAATAGGCTAGGGTGTTGGTAACCTAAGTTAAATTAGGACATGAAGGTTTTTCACATGATTCAACTATGATAGTATACGTGGATCGATCTAGGGCATGCGTGACCTGAGAAATCACAGAAAACCACTAACTATATTAGCCATTGAACCCATGGGTGTGGCATTCAACTGAAACCCAAAAAGTTCTAGCTAAACATCCATTCCACACTCTAACTACTCAGATTAAAGTAATAATTAGAGATATGAAGTACACTCCAAGTTTTCAACCTTAGAATTATAGGTGAAACTTAGCAATGAATATAAATTCACTCATATTAACAACAATATAGTCAAAATATCAAAAATCCAGCAATAGAAATCAAATACCCATGTCAATTGTACACCCCCAACATGGGGGTTTTAGCCACTCATGCTTGAAATTAAAGATTCAATACGAATTTGTGCAGATGAGTACATAGGTAACAAGGATTATAAGAGAAAAGTTAATTTCAACTAGCTAATCTCTACAAATTTGTGTTTCCACAAGCTTGAAACCCTCTCCCTTGTACTATTGAGCAAGAAAGTTCTAAGTACCCTAATCTCACTATCACTCTATTTGAAATTTCTGAAGTGAATAATATGTACAATATCCTTTTCCAAAATTACTTAAATAGTCCATGCAAAATCATTAAATTTTGTGCATCAAATTGCAACTCGGTGATCAAGGTCGGCCATCACCGAGCACTCTGACGATGCACCGAATGTGCACTTGACCGCTTTCCTATGTAGTACTTTGTAAGTGTAGGTCTCTGCAATATTAGGCGATAATTCTTTTCTCTGCAGATCATGCTTGGCGATAAGCCAAATTACCTTCTACATTGTCCTTCTGTCATGAGCTTGGGGTCCTAAGTTCTGTAATATTAGGCAGTCTCCATGAAAAGTAGGCGCTACTCTGACTTGGTTTAGCAATGTCGATTTAGACTACCTTTTAGGCAAAGCTTGAAACTTGGATTCTGGAATGTTAGGTGGTCTCACTGATGCTTCGGCGGTTTTCTGAATAAGGCGGCGATGCCTCTTTTGTCCGTCTTTTTGAAACTTTACCTCCTTTTACAAATCTTGTTGAGTGTTGTCCTTTTGTGCACTTTTAGCTCCATTCCTGACACAACACTTGCACATTAGTTAGTAATTGGAACAAAATAATACATTGAGGATAACATTTCTTTGCATTCTAAGCTCAAAATGAGTTTGAGATATGAACTAATCAACACCCCTAACTTAACTGATTCGGCGATCAAATATACCATCACCCTTTTGCATGGATTTCAGACTTTTAATCACTACTATTTTTGGTGATGTTTATGCAGATTCGACAATCCACCGAACTAATTTGGCGGTGAAAAATGTCGTCACCTAAAGTTGCAGATCTCAGCAATAAATATTATCCAAAAAAAGTAGTGTGTGTGACACTTTGGCGCATTGCCTAGTTCACTTCGGTGGTAAAATTAAGCATCGTCGATGATGAATGGCAAGGCCAACACCTGTGCATTAATATTTCACTCAACTTGCACAAGAACAAAGGGTTAAAATTGCACACTAACCCACTATTAACTACAAATTCATGTTTATTGATCTATTGCTACATTCACATTATCACCATGGCGACAAATTTCAATAAAACGATGACTTACCCATAAGAATGATGTCACTCAATCTATCATAGGGTAAGTTCACTTTGCTCAAGAGAGTTTGAGGGTACCACTCAGATTTCTTTTGTAGCCCACAAGGTTAAACAATACAACAAGCATGCACATTCATTCAAGGTATTCTTATGATCCTAACATTATCTTAACTTATGGTTGTCCATTAAGAATTCAAGATCAACATTGAGAAAATACACAATTGAATTCAACATTTGGGCAATATCTTCATAAAATCTAGCCCTAACCCATATTAAATGCACCAGGAATTTTATGATTTTCAAGTGAATTAAAAATTCAAATAAACTAAGCAGACATGAAGCATAGGGTTCTAGAATCACAAAAACTCACTAACCATATGATTTCTAGCAAGATTTCAACCATTAACTATGATTAATGAGCTCACAAAACCCTGATCAATCCTTCATTATTTCAATGCCATTTTCTCAAAAAAATAACTAAAGCAAAGGGCCAAAAACATACCTCTTCAATGATTCAATAACTATGAGAATTTCGTAAGAGATTTTGTTGATGAACTTTCTCAACCCAATGAAAAATTTAAAAGAAAATGCTAAAAAGGAGTATTGGTTTGTAATAGACGTGAAAAGGAGGGAAGATGAAAAGTGAAAAGGCTAAGGTATTTGAAAATCCTTTAATAGGACGGTCAGGTGTGCAGATTCGGTGATGCTGAATCACTCCACCTAACATATTCAGCGATACACAAATTGTGTTGGTGATCGTTATTTTCAATAGAATACAAACCTTTCTCTTGGACTTAAAGGACAGTGAAAGTGACCATCGCACAACTGATTAGGAGATTCACCGAATTGCTACTTGGATCACTGAATTTGACAGCATCTCAAGAATCATCAAGTGACTCAAAAGGCGGTCAAATTAATGATAGTCATCTCAATTCAGCAATCCGCCGATCAGATCCATCAGATCTCCCCTATTTGCATTCACCTCAAATCCTCCTTCTTCCAACCTGCACAAATCAACACCTATTATTAAAAGAGAAAAAGCTTACTAACTACCTTCTCCCAAGCAGCGCCTTAGTTAACATCGTGTCATGACATAGCTCCTTATTTTTCTCAAGTCACCGACGATTATTTTATCACAGATACCACTTGGAGATCTTCTCTTGGCTTCAGAATTTTGCAAATGTTGAACACCATATCCTCATCATTCACTATGAACCTCAGGGCCCCCCTTTTTACATCCACAATGGCTCTTCTGGTGGCCAGAAATGGCCTACCAAGGATAATAGGTAAATTGGTGTCTACCTCACAATCTAGGATCACAAAGTCAATAGAAAGAATGAACTTATCCACCTTCACTAACACGTCATGTAATATTCCAATTGGCCTTTTGATTGATCGGTCAGCCATGAGTAGTTGTATTGTTATTGGTGAAGGGGTCTCCAACCCCAACTCTTCAAATATAGCTAAAGGCATGAGATTTATTCTCGTGCCTAAATCGCATAATTCCTTATTGAACTTCAAAGCTCCAATGGTACAAGGTATAATGAATGTACCTGGGTCCTCTTTCTTCACAACCAACTTTTGCGTCAAGATGGCTCTACAATTGTGAGACACCTCGATTGTCTCACACTCAAGAGTCCACTTATTTGTGAAAAACTCCTTTATAAATCTGGCATAACCTGACATTTCGATCAATGCTTTCGCTAGTGGAACATTTATCGACAAAGAGTTGAACATAGAAAGGAATTTCTAAAATTTAGCCTCTTTCCCTTTATTTTTCAATCATTGAGGAAATAAAGGACCAAACTTTATATGAAGAACTTTCATCCTCACAGCTGAACTAGCATTTTTGGGAGATGCTCTTTTGACATTCACTGCATCATCCCCCACCTTCTCTTTTTCATTGGTCTCAGAGTTGCCAAGTGCCTCATCACTTTTGCCATTTTCATCAACTACCTCATTCTCATCAATTTCAACACCCACTTCATATTTATCTTCTTCATCAACAACCGGTATAGGCTTTACACTTTCTACCACTCTTCCACTCCGAGTAGTGATATCTAGGCTGTAACGACCCAAAACAAATTTTCAAAAACTTCTTATGGTTGGTCTTATATTATGTTATACTGGTCATGGTTGAGTTTTTGTAGCCACGGGTTGAGTTTAAGTGGCCGAACGCAAAATGGATTATTTGGTGGCCTAGAGAGGCCATTCGAACAACAGACTTTGAACTGGCATAACTTTTGATCCAGGTTGAAGCGTGTGGTATAATATATATCAAATTTAATATATTTGCGTTAGCTTTGCAATGCAACTAGTTTCACTCGATTTGGAGTTCGGATGAGTACGTTATGGCCTGAACAGTGGGACTGCCTGAAATTCGGAAGACATTGGAGATAGGCCCTGAAAAGGGCCTAAGGCAAGGGCCACGGACCGTGAGCTTTGGTATGGTATGTGTAGTGTTCTGTGTCAAGGTCCATAGAGCTAGGGGTGGCCAGGAACCACCCCAGGACACAAGTCATATGCCACGGACCACCCCACGGTCCGTGAGCCATTAGACGGTCCGTGAAGTGGTCCGTCCAATGAGGCAGTGACTTGGCTTGACTTGGGAGTTGATTCATAGGCCAAGTTTGTCTCCACGGTCCACGTAAAGCCACATGGTCCATGAGTCCTCCCATCAAATGGTCCAGAAAGTCCTCCGAGAGTTCGCGTTGAAAATTTGGCTAAGTGCCACTTGATGGGCAATTGAACGGACCGTGTCACCTTCCCGGGAACTGTAGCAGTCTGTGATACACTGTGTTATAGTTAATTTTCCATTTTATTAATGGTAATTTCGTGATTTAATAATTCCCTAAGCCCTTTTTTAGTATCCTAAGGTCTCCTAAACCCCTAAATCAGTCCCCAAACCCTCATTCATCTATTCTAAGTCTCCTAAATTCACTTTGGGAATTCTAAAATCCTCTTGGACTCCATTGAAGAAATCTTGAAGAATTTGGGGAAGACAACCTTGATTAAGTTTGACCTTGCAATGCTTTTGGTGAAATTAAGGTATGTGGGACTTGATTCAAGGACCCTCTTTCATCCTTGAAGACCCTAAGAACCCTAACCTTTTAAATTCAATTTTAAGCTTATGGGTTCTTCAATTACTGTTGTAGATTAGTGTTGGGAATTGTGTGCTGTAGTTTTAGGTGATTTAAATCATGTTTTAAGCTTGAATTCATGAATG